>JAJOOD010001319.1:0-37199 GCA_029582525.1 Solanum tacnaense
AAGAAATATTTTAAAATTATATCAAAGTAAATATTTTTATGTATAAAATAAAATTTAAAATTACATATATAATGTCGGGTTGGTTTGGTCTCGGGTTGTTTTTTTTTAGTTAAAACCAAACCAACCCAAATATAGTCGGGTTTTTTTTTCAATACCAAATCAAGTCAAACCAAACCACTAGTCGGATTTTTTTTCCGATTTGACTCGATTTGCGGTTTGATTCGGTTTTCGATTTGGTTTTGTGCTCATAGTGCATTGTATAATTTAGTATACTTCAAAATGATTAAAACGATTTGGAACTATTCATACTATTATTGACTTATTTTTTTGATTTTTTTACTCGATGTTCAGTATATTATACTGAGAATTAAGTGATCCTACTTCAGAATAAAGAATTTTCTATTAAAAATAACTTTATTTTTAAAACTTAAAATCGAGATATCTGATTAAGATGAAGAGATATTTTAATCTTTGGTGGTCTATGTCAACAAAGAAGTCCCTCCACTTACTCTGCAAATTGTCCCATTGATCATCAAAACATACTACACCTTTTGACAAATTAAAGGTTAGCTAATTAGAAGACAAAATGTTGGCTTCTTTCAATTATATATAATGTTTGAACAATATCATATAGTTCTATAAACATGTACCACCTTCATATTTTATTGCTAGGGTTATCAAGTACTATGTGCTTTCATTTTCTATAAATTAATAAATAAACTTGATTAAAGACAAAAGGACAATCGATATATCCCCACGAGTATATATCTTAACCACTCTGCTTTTTTTTTTTTTTTTTTGGTTATTTGTTGCATTCTAGGTCTCTAGCAAGTTCTATATTTTTGTCAACCCCATCTTCTTATTTTCTCTCAAAAAGTCGCCAAATTGTATTTCAAATTTACTTGGGATGTAAGGCTCCTATATGACCATCCTCACATTTTAGTCGTGAGCTAGCTTTTGAGGTTGAATCAGACTGCGTATTTACTTTTTTTTAATGTTGGTATAAGAGTTAGGCCTATCCCAATCATTACTTATCGATATTGGACCCCATCTTATATTGTTCACACTTCAGATGGACAAACCTGGTGGTGTAGGGTGTGTGGAGTCCCACATTAGCTCGCGTGGGGATGAAAACCCTCTTTATATGATTTTGGACAGTCCTTAATTTCCTCACGAGTCAACTTTTGGGATCGAGTTATGCTCAATTTTAAGATAAAATTAGTCCTTTATATCAAGAGATTCAAAAGGACAATTGGTGCCATTTGTCAAAGAAATATGTGTGACACGAGTTGAGTGAAAGTATATGTTACAAATATAAATTATACCACATCTTTTTTTGAATGAAATGGGAATAGTATATATATAGTGGAGGCCTACTGTGACGCTGGTAGCTGCTAAAGCCTAAAGTGTCAATTGGCCATAATATATTTTTGCCAAATGGCCGTCTTATTCGACTTTGTTTGATAGAGAAATATCCCGCCCAAAAACACTTATTGCATCAACCTAATAACAACACTACAACCCTAGTGGAACCTATAAACATATATAGTTATTGCATTTATATAAAAGGTTGTGGTGGGATATATAAGTCATAAGTATCTCTCCATTCTTAATCAGATGTCTCAGTTCGAGCTTTAATAATAAAGTCATCTTTGAAATGACCTATAAGTCTAGAGCCAATAAACATAGTTTGCATATACCATCAAATGTTGTGGTAAGATAAGTGTACACCCATTCTTAATCTTGAGTTCGAGCATTAGAAATAAAGTTACTTTTGCAAGAAAGCGTGTGAAACTTCGTGAAGCGACTCGATTAGTTGAACCCCAAAGTAGGTATCTGACACTAGGGAAAAACCTAAAAAGATGTGTTGTGGACATATATGTTATTGGTTCATATGTGGATTTACGATGAGTTATGTGAGTGCAGCTGAATTCATTGCTTTGATATCAAACTTGTATATATAAAAATAATTTAAAATGTATGTATATAATACAATTAGTCGATCATACTTTATTTTGAACTCACAACTCTAGATTTTGAACTTGCTTCTGATTGATTTTCACTTGTTCATATTATTTCAAATTCAATCAACATAACATGATGTGTATTCCCATTGATGAATTTTACTACTATACATTTATCCATAAAGTAAAAGGCAAAGAAGAAAAGAAACAATGAAAGGTATGTAGAAAATAAGCTTTTCAGAGAGGGAATCTAATGTTATAACAACATATAAAAGGGAAATTAGATTAGATGAAGAAGCCAAAGGGGTCGGTGGAAGTTTGTCCCACAAATAGCCACCAAAAGAGTAAAAATATTGATGGAACCCTATGTAAAAAGCAACTTATATATATACACATTGTTACATTCCCCTACCTAGCTAAGGCTACTTTTTGCAAAGTTGGAATATATATAACCCTACACATGCAAGAATAGGTATCCTCTAAATATGCTTTAATTTTGTCATTTTTTGCAAAATTTTGATTGATTTTGAAAAAACAAGAAAACATTAGTAAATGGTCTTCATATTTGTCTTGAGTTAATTTTTTTTTTAATTTACTTGCTGTCCTATCATACTATATAATAGTGTATCATGTGATGATAGCATTTAACTCTATTTTTGTTTGAAGTGATTCTTGAATGAGTCTTAGTTTGGTAGAATATATTCAACCTAGAGCCAAATGACCTAATAATGAGCTTGAATGGTTTTTTAATCATATCATTCTTGAGATTTTGAATTGATCATTGAAGTCTATAAGCTAATTGACCACTTCACTTTTAGTACTTGTGACAACATAATCAATTAGTATGGAGGGATGTTGAATTAGATGAAACTTTAATGAGAAATTAACATAAATACTCGATAACCCTAACAAATAATAATCAATAGATGTATATTATAGGAGTATATACTATATGTATATTGGCTAGAGATTATAAATATTTTGTTAAGCGGCTAACTATCTAACTCCCCTTACTATTTTCAATTTTCTTTCTTTAATATTTTCACTATACCTTTTGATGATTGTATTTCTTTCCAGGAAAACGATTTTTTTGAATTGAAGGTCTATCAAAAATAGTGATCTCCCTACTCCACAAAAGGTAGGAGGGTAGGGGTAAGGTCTGTGTGTACCTCACCCTCCCTAAACTCAGTGTGTGGAACTATATTGGCTATTGTTATTGTTGAGCACAAATATGAAAAAGGAAAAAAGGGATTGTAGAATTTTCTTGATTTTTTTATTTTAAATGTAATATTTTATGTGTGGGGAAATTAAATGATGAAAAACCATAGGAAATAAGAATGATATTGTTGGGAGCGTTAGTAGCAAAGAATGGTAGGCCAAAAATTAAAGTTTATTTTTGCAAAGTAGATTTCTCTATATCTTAATAAATCATTTATATCTTTTTAATGTTGTGGTAAGACCCATTTATTCTGAAAAAAAGAAGAAGAAAAGATAATGTGGCTGGCCTAGTTTTAATGCCATTTTCCCTACCTTATCATAATGTATATCACTAAAAAAATTATATAAATAAAAGAAATTAATGGGAAAAAAAGGTTAATAAAAAAGAACCATTAATCCAATCTTTAATTTGTATTTTTTTTTCAACTTTTGCTTATTCAAAATTATTTATGTAGAGTAATCATGATTAACCTAGACACCACTAAAAAAGTTTAGAGATATTTAATCATACGCTATATCATATTAGCTTCCATAAATTCAGTAACTAAATCATTTTACCCTTGACACTACAAAATATATGGCTTAGGATTAATAAAAGAGTCAAAACACGAAGGAGCATTAAGTATAAAATACCCAATTCACTAACACTAAAAATAAACACTGTATAAAGAGTAAATAATTAGTAAAATTCAACAAATTAAATATTGATGTAAATATCATTTTTCTCTTTGTTTACCATTGCTGTAAAATAAAATTAAAAATTATACATCCCAAAATATTAAAAGAGTGTGGGTCTTAACATGTTTAGTTAGGGGGTGAGAAAATTAGCCAATAAAAGCATAATCCGTCCAAGTTTGGATTTACTCAACTGACACAACTATACCTAGCCATAACTATTTGTAGATGTAGCTTGTTAGGTCGTTTGATTTATGATGTGATTAATTATGTTCGATTTGGTTATGATAAGATTAGTTATGCTGATGTTAGTTATTTTGGTATTATTTCTTAGTGAATGTTTGGTTTGTTGTATTAAAAATAATATGCATCGCCTAATTTCTAAGAATGAGTTGTTTATTTAAAAATACCCTTCATAAGTGAAAAGTGATGTGTAAAAAGAGGTTTGAGGGGGTATTTTTGTCATTTTAACTATTTTATCCCAAGGATAAATCATTCCATCTAGAGGGATAAAAAATTTATCTCAATGCTAACTAGTATTCATCTTGAGATAAGTTATCTCAAACTTTAAAATCAAGCAAGGGATCAAATGGTTCTAAGAATTTGTCTCAGAATTATCTCCCTTTATCTATCACACCAAACGTGTCAGTGTATAATTGATATATAATGTATACGTGATATACACTAATTATACTTACTAAATTTGTAAAAATAAGTTAATTTTTAAGGCTTTATTGGGTTGCTTTATAGAGTAGAAAATCCCAAATTAGTAATAGTAAAAACATGATTATTTTATATATAAAGAAGAAAAGATGGTTAGTGGGAGATGAGAGTGAGGCCCAAGTTCCAAAAGAGATTGATTTGCACTAAGGGTGGGGATGGGGGTAGAGTGGGGTTGGGGGGGTGGGGTGGGGCTTTCATTTTTGCAAAAATAGCCCTCATCATGTCAACTCTAGAGCCACCTATCGATTAGGAGGAACCTTTCTTTTTCTTGCAATTATAATCAAATAAAATGTAAATACATGTAGGGTCATTTTGTGCCAACTATTATGAACAAAAAGAAAAACACTAATGATCATTTTAATTCTAAATATTCAATGACCTTATGATAATCTTCATTTGATTTGATACTAAGTTGGACTTATTAGCATAACCTTTTTTGTATTCTCCTTATTTTATGGTCCTTTTTAAAACTTAAATGGACCTACAAAGAGCACCGAAGGATATTTGCACAAATGGCCTTTTTGAGGCCGCTATTTAAGTTGTGTCTCCGTTAATTAAGTGGGGTAAATTTATTTTTAATATATAATAGTCATCTAATTATTTTTCAGATGAAATTTATTGCATCTTTGGTTAAACTTTCAAAAGTATGTTTATTTTGAAAAAAGTCTTTTCTTTTTACAAGGAGAATAATGTTTATGTATGACTTATTAATTTTGAAAAATGAAATTGGTTAATATTAAAGCAACAATATGCATGTGCTTGATCAGTTCCAAAATACTTATGAGAAAAAGGTATTTTTCATTCTGAAAAACATTTTTTTATTACTAGTCAAAAACACCTTCCCCCCCTACTCAACTATGTAAAATCAATATTTTCTTTTAAAAGAAAATCAATTAAACTTTCTAAAATCTTGATCAAACATGTTATTGATCCATCGTGTAACGGAGAAAGTATTTAAAGAATGTGATTCTATAGCAGAATACATTATATTTGTGCGTATAATAATAGTGAAATATATTATATCCGTAGACTTAATTAGTGTATCATATATATGCACACGTATCTGCTATAAAATCTCAAACTATCGCTATATCATACGCTCAAGTAAATATTAGGCTTTAGTTTGTTGTTTCACCTAATTTTCCTTAATTAATTGAAAAGGTTTTAGCCAAAGTTAGTTTTTTTTTTTTTTTAAATCTTATTTTTTTTGGAATATTTATCTGCAGTTCCAAACGTGCTCTCTGATCACTTTGTTTTAAATAAGGGTCCATTTCTGTTCTTTATGTCCTTAATTTTCAAATGAAAAATTCAAACAAATATAGTCAAAAGAAAAAAAAAAGATAAAAAGAATTATAAAAGCAAAGGGGAAAAAAATAGTACTCTAATAAGCAATTGACAAGAAACGATTACTTAAAAAAACATGACTTTATTTGCCAACAAATGGTTCTTAGCTACATATAATATAATAAAATGTAGCTGGAATAAAATGCATAAAGTATCTGAAAAAATATACTTTCTTCGTTTTATTTGTTGTGTCTTAATTTCATAAAGCATTAAAAAAAAGAAGAATTTTAAAGTTTTATGATCTTAAATAAAAAATATTTATAATGTATTAAAACTATTTAAAATTTTATGGTTCAAGAGATAATTTATGACTTAATTCCTAATTTACTTTTATTATTAATTATTGTCATTTCACAATACATTGAATTTCTCAAAAATATTTAATTTATCATATTTAAAGAATAACACAGTAAAATTATCATTCCATTTATTATTCGAGTGTGCCAATTAGTCAATATCAAATAAGTAAAAATAAATGAAGAAAATATTATTTTAATAACGTTGACGACTAATATGAGAAGAAGGGAAAGGGAGGATGAGCTAACTTTATTTAGGAAAAAGAAGAGAAAGTAATTACTGCATGTTAAGTACAAAACTTAGATTTATCTAGTTGTTTGTGCACTGCCCTTATCATGTGCCAATTAATTTACAGAAAAAAAAAAAAATAATTTTTTTTACCTTTGATAATTGGATAATATATAATATGGTCCCTCAAAAATCTAAGACTATAGTCTATAACGCTCCCCCTTGTAATATTTTTTACTTTTCAGCTAATCAAGTTCGAATATCACAGAAAGGTACACAAATATAATGATGAACTCAAAGGAAAAGAGACTTGCATTTTACCCTACAAAATTAAAATTTGACGTGGAATTTAAAAAAATAATAAAAGCAGTACAAATCACTACAAAATTGAAGCTTTTCATTCGGAGTTTGATACTTATATTAAAGATATCGATAAATTCTGATTTGCCTCGTATAAGGCTTAATTATAGCGAGGACATTAATAAAAATGACAATTGTTCCACTGAAAAATGACCAGTCGCCTATTTTCACATATATTTGATTGAATTATGAGAATTTTTTTTATATAGTAGTGTTTTTACAAAAAAAATAAAAAATTAGGAAGGTTTTCGATATTTTGACAAGAAAATATTTTGCATCATGTATTTTTTCAGTGAGCTAATTCGATGGAAAATAAGTGAAAAAATTATAATTCATAACATAAAATTTTCATTATTTTGTGGTAGAAAACATTAAACACCGTTATTTTTTATATTGAAACTTAAATTTGAGAATAAAAATAACAAAATTTTATTTATCTCATTATAATCATTGTTCAAATAACTATTTATTAGCTTCACAATTTTGTTAGAGTAATGAAATAGTGAAAACGAAAACTTTAATGGAGGTTGCTTATTTTTACCAAATTGTCAACGAATCAACATAGAATATTAAACTAATTAATTTTGAATTTAAAAGAAGTGGTATGTAAAGAGCAATATGCACAATCTTGTCAACTTTCTTTTTCTTAAAATAAAAATGAAACAAGAAAAACATTATTTAAAAAGTTACATGCATACTTTGCACTAATGCATGCACTTGTAATCTTGAAGTATAAAAAACTTCAAATTCATAATTCCTAGTACTCCAATTCTGTTTTTCTTACTCCTTTTATTTCAATTTGTGTAACATATTTTAATTTTTAATCTATTTTTTTTAAAAGACATATTTTTATATTTGAATATAACTAAATTTATACTTTTCATGTTTTTTTTTGTAACTATACAAAATTATGACATAGTAATATCTAAGGTTACTATAATTTCACAATTTTTTATGATCTTAAAAACGACAGAATTTTCACCATTCCATCATATACTTAATATTCCCTCTATTTCAATTTATTTTTCATACTATTTTTAGTTTGTTTCAAAAAAAATGTTTGCCTCTTTTTTCTTTTGATAACCTTTTAATATCATTTTCAATATAACATATGTAAAATTATAAAATTAAAGAATATTTTAGTATATTTCATATATCTTTAATTTATAACTATAAAAATTATAAATATTTTTATTTTTTAAAACTTTAATTTATATTAAATCAAAACAGAACAATCTAATTAAAATAGGTGGAGTAATAGTTAGTAGTGGTACTTGCATGTATAAACAACATATTATTAATGGGTTAAAAATGAAAGAAAAATACAAGAAAAGTAATTTAAAAAGGCCCCACGTGTGGAATGAAAATGAAACTTATGCAAATTAATCTTTTTTCAATTTATTTTATTTAACATTCGTGTGGGCACCCACTTTCTCTTTGTGACATTTTTAGCCACCTTTTTAAGGTCATAAGTTGATTGTTGATTTTACACCTCTTTTTATTATCTTTCTTTATTTTTCTATTTTTTTTTGTTTTGTTTTTTTTGTTGTTATATTACACTTCACTTTTTCTGCAAAGGCACGCTCTCGTTAAAGATAAAGGATTTTTGGGAATCCTATGCCTCTCCATTCACATTTTCCTTAGCTTAGTTTTTTCTCTTTTTCCTATAGTTTTTCTAAATCAAAACTATTTATAGATAATTGTCAAAAGTGTTTTGGTACAGGAATGGATCATGGTTTTAACTCAATTTCTAAATCAAAACTATTTATAGATAATAATATGATTGTTCAATTCATATAAAAAGATTAATTGTCCAGTAAAAATCTAATGTATGTGGATTCTTTAACACCGTAAACTCCAAGCTGAATATCTAGACGTGAATACTTTTTAATATGGAGGGCCAACCGAACCATGTATATCAAGATTATACAATTGGACTTGGATACTTTTTATATGATTGTACCTAATTAACTCATTTTAAAAAGATATATAAGGATTGTCCAAGCTATATAAAACTCACTCATTGTAAAAGCCTGATGTATAATACGATAATAGTCTTGTACAATAAATATCTTACATAAATGAACTGTTAATATAAATCATTACTAAAAAAAATATGAATTATAGCATACAAATTTTATAGCTAGACATAAAAAATCAATTTGTAAGTTATATAATAATGAATTAACGATAAATTATCAACAATATTTTGTTTAACTACAAGTCATTTAGCTATATTAGCTGTGAATTTCGTAACAAATTTCAATTTTTGTTAGCAAAATATTATTTACATTATCGATATAAAAGTTAAAATCTTTTTTGTTTTATATAATGTTAGCATGATGACCAAGTGATCATCATAACTCTCGTGCATATTTAGTACTCCACTATGTTTTGTTTATTTATGTCACATTTTGGATTTACATTATGATTAGAAGCTTCCCTGTACAAAGAAAACACCCTTTTTCTTCGTAATAGTACCTTAATTATTATTTTTCTTAATATTAAATTTTTTATTCATGTTTTTTCTTTTACATGCTTCTTAATAAAATATTATTAACTCTATTTTATTTTTATTTATATCTTAACATATAATAATAAATAATTAATTTTGTCTGTAATTTCTAAAAACAAATAATTTGAGATAATTATTTTTTAAAATCACTATAAATTATTTGAGACGGGATATCCCCAAAGTCACTTTTGAATTGGAATATCGATTTCATTTCAATATCTATGATTTTCAATCAATGTTAACTGTATAAATACAAAAAACAAATTTAAATAAAATGCTTGATTTCACTCTTAAAAAACATGACATTAGTTTACACCACCTTAGTTAATAAACATTATACAATTTCTTCTTTTTCAATAGCAATATATATGAATTATACATAAATTTTATATTTATCAATTATTTTTAATTTAATCGGTTGAGAAAAATATATGCTATTTAGACATTCTTCTAAAAAAAAAAATAGTGCTCCTAGTATATGAGATGTACATTGATTAATGAAATTTTGTGATTGAGCATGGTTTTAGTAATTAATAATATTGTAACAGTCCGACCATTAGTAATATTATTTGCTTTAAACCTAAATTTGTATATTTTTAAAATGCGTTATTGAAATTTAAGATTTGCTTCCTCGTATATTCATCATATCTCTTATATTTTGTCAATATGAGATTCAGAGTGATACCAAATTTTTATTTATTTTTCGGACAAATAAATATAAAAAGTTTTGAATATTCCCACATGCTTATTGTCTTGTATGTAAAGGCTGCAAGTGCAACAGGGTAAATTTTATATCCACTTGAAAATTGTGGAGGCGTGGATGGATTTATTTTATTTTATAATTTACTATTAGTGTTGTGTTAAAATAATATTGATTTTAAAAATGCATAGTTGTCAAATTATTAATTATTATAATAAGCAATATATGTGCCCATATGCTGAGAAAATTTGAACATTATCTTGTGAGAGGGGCCTGCAAATTAAAGACATTATCATCAAAACTTGGAGACCCTGTTGGCTAATAAAAATCTGAAGGGATTTACATTATATATTTTGATAATATAATTTTTCATGTTAACAATGTATTTATATATTAGATTACTTATTTCCTCCATTTCAATTTATTTATTATAGTTATTATTTGGATAGTTAAATAAATTTTTTTTCTTATTTTATGACTTTATAAATGTCTATCGGAAACAAGCTATATATATATTATTGGAATAAGATCTATGTATGCATTATCCTTCCCAAACCTCCTTATGAAATTATGTTAATTGTTGTGACTTTATATTATTTTTATACAGTTTCTAAATATATAACTTTATTTTTAAAAAAAATAAAAAATCAAAATATACTTTGGATCATGCCAAATAAATTAAAACTGTGAGAGCATTAATTTTATCAGGTCGTCAATCAACTAATAATTATCCTATAAAATTATCTGAATTTCACTTTATAAATAACTTATATGTAGAGTAATTATTTTTAATTCCATACTAGGCACTAGCTACCATAATTTCCCGCCTGCTCATTATTATATAAATATATTACTTTTTTTTTCAGTATAAATATATTACTTTAAAGACATTTGAAAATTGAAATGCCTGTCTATATAATAACCCCACCCCTCTCCACTCTTTATTTTAAAAAAAATCAAAGTTGCAAAGATTTGATTTTAATTCACCATTTAATATCAAACCATAGTTGATTGATTGAGATGCTACCAGTATATATATTGTTTAGCAATATATTTAAATAAATTCAGCAATGTTTCTTTTTCATAATTTTGGAATAAGTAAATTTTTGAGATTTAATCATTCAAACAATTACTATACTTATTTTAAGATCCATCCAAATCCTCTTATATTAAGGTACTGTTACATTGATGTTACAATGTTCATGATTTTTTTTTTAAAAAAAGAGTGGCGGTAAAATCTTGCTCGCACATAATATTTACATCAAATTAATAAATACAAAACACACATATTTTAGACATGCATTTATCATTTAACAAAGTGATCATACATATTAATCTTACTTAATTGCAAAGTGCTAAGGTAAATTATATAGTCATTGTAAAATTCAAATGCATGTAATTTATTATCGCACTAATTAGGTTAGCTTGCACCTACTTAAACTATTTCACTATATGAGTGCTACCAACAACATAATCAGGATTATCAAATAAAGAAATTAGAAATATAAAGAAATAAGCACATCAAAAAATTAATGAAATTCAACATCTATACTATGTATAATTTTTTTTTCTCAAAAGAATTCAGATAAACTCTTTGCACCCCGTGATTCATCAACCTACTTACTGCCTTCCACCAACAAACATATCATGAGATAACTCTACTCATACAATGTCACAACTTACAATGTTCATGATTTTTTTGTAGCATGCAAAAAAGCAAAATTAAGGATGGGCAAAGCCTGACAAATCCCTAAACTACAAGAAGTAAGGAGTATTGGAATACATACTGTCATACCTACAAATATTTATGTCTCTCTCTCTCTCATATTTTACAAATTTCAATAAAGATGTTATACAATTAGTTAAGTTTCAGAGGAATTAAAATCACAAAAATCAGTTTTTTTTTCTTTTTCATGACTAGACATCACCTTCCACTTCCCCTCAATTTGGCCCTATCCCTTTCATTTCCTACAAAGTTATTCATACTATAACAAGTCATATAACAAAAAAAAACATTTTTTTAATTTAGTTAAAAGGACAAAAAAAATGAATTTTTATTTTAGGGTTATGGTCAAAAGAGTTGTATCTATTCTTTTGATTCATATATGCCAGAGTATATGTGGGGAAGGAGTTGTTAATTTTTATGAGTTGCTTGCTTGGTTATAAATAGGTGGGACTCTTATGTGTCAGTCACAATTTTGCTTTGGCACAATCTTGTTGATGGCAACTCTTCAATCCTTCAAACACATTTTGGTGGAAACCTTACTTTACAGAGATTCATTCATCATCATATAGTAATATAAAAATAATATGAACCCAATACTTTAATTTTATCTATTCATAGTTTAAAAATAGTACATATACAATCATTACATTTACATATTTACATTAAATAGATTTTACCATCAAGGAGTATGATGTGATTGATCATATATATATCACTTCGCTTTTAATCAGACATTATGTGTTCGAATTTTATGAATGTAGAAACTCAACTTTTTTTTCCCTTTGGATCTTACGCGATACGAATATGGATCATATACACTTTTAATTAAACTTCATGTGTGTTCGAAGTTTGGGAACATAGAAATTCTTGGTATAAGGGTTTTTTTTTTCTCTTTAAATGAGTCTTACACGATACGAATCTGAATTATTTAGATTAATGGATACTATTAGGAAAATGTATTTACATTAAATATATATTCTTTTTTTCTTAATGCCAAATGCACATTTTATTCATCTTCCAATATGCAGTGACATCTAGTTTGAGATACTTGTACAAAGAGAGACGAACTAAGTGCACTTGCACTACTTGAAAATAAAAGATAGCGACGGACAAAATTCGATAGCTAAATACCAAAAATCTTATGCTAATCTTATTTAGCTAGGAACTATTTAGCAACGGATTAGTTGGGATTACCGACAAATTTCTTAACTAATATCATGTATGTATAAGAGGGTATATCAATTCTCATAGTGGATATTTTGGTACAAGTAGGGATCTTAATACCTTATCCCTTGTTTTATATTATTATACGAAACACTATATATCATTGTGTATATCAATACGAAACACTATATATCATTGTGTACAACCTTGTATCTTAGAGTGTCTATCAGAATGAATAATTATGTATATCGATAATTCGATATGAATAAGCTGGCATCAATGAGTTTCTTTTACACATGCGTTATTGTATATCATGATGTCAACCTTGTATCCCATTGTGTATATCAGAACGTGAATTATGAGCATATCAACATGAATAAACTGGCATCAATAAAGTTTTATTTATATGTATACAAGAAACTAACTGAGAGATGAACCTAAGTGTGTAGTTTTTGAATTTTGAAGTCTTATATTAACAATATATTTCAATTTTGTGTTCTTTTTAAACTTTGTCACATAGAATGTTGACTGGAAAAATTATACTAAATAATGAGAGAGTCGCTCCTTTTGGGATGGACTAAAAAAGAAAATAAGACACTTAAATTGAGACGGAGAGATTACTAAGTAGTCATAACATTTTAACACATTAATTGGTCAAGAAGATGGGCCGGCTTTGATATTTTGTCTCTTATAAGAAAAGTCTAACAAAAATGACCTCCATAAGAGATAGTTGTGATTATTTTGTCTCACTTAACAATTTTTTTTTAAAAAATAACCCTGTTTCAATTTTCTTAATTTTTTTTCTTTCTATAAACAGACATTTAAGATATTTTAAGAATGAATCTTTTCAATTGATCAGAAGTTTTGCCTTATAGACAAAAGTTAGAACTTAGGTATATTGTCCATCAAATATAAATTTTAACTTGTGCTCATAAGGCAGACGCTCAAAATATTCCAAGATAATATAGACATATGTCATATGTCTATATTATACTCATAGTTGTATTTTAACTCATTTTATTTTTATATAATATACAATATGTTATATGTGCACATGCTGTAATAATCACTTACTTTTACAGTGGCTTTCGCACTTTGGTCGGTTTGAATCAAACAAACTAATCTTCATTTGTGATCGACTACATGTTTTATTTTTATAATGAGCATTCAAGTGGTAACCTTTTATGTTTGTTGTGACTTGTGAAAAATAAAATAAAAGCCCATGCTTTTCTAATAATTACATATTTTCCTTGCTAATATAGTGAAATACTTATTTGCATTTGATATTTATATTAAATTATAAAATTTTTCAATTTGAATAATCATAAAACTAAACTAAAAATGCACATTGCTTGACTATAATTAAGGGTTATTTATTTTTATTCAGATTAAAATATCTGAATCTTAATGAAAAATATTTTTTGAATTTTAAAATGTCCGAATTTAAATAGACATCTGGATATTAAGACAGTGTATCGAAATTTAATTATTAAATAATTAAGACTTTATTTTCTCGAATTGGATGTATTATGAGTTCTACATCTATTTGGATGAATGGGGAATACTGGTGGAAGCATACAATGGAGCTACTGCTTAAGCCTAGCTATATATATAAAGTGGCCAATTTGTTTCTCTTTTTCTGACTGAGGGTGGACGTTCGATATTCAATTTGTTACCTCTAAAATTTAATTTTACTAATTTATGTTCACTCCTAAGTAAAAATCAATAAAACAAGTTGCATGTTACGTTCATACTCGTGTTGTTTCAAAATACAATTAAATTGAAAAGGAGGGAGTACTACACATAGGGCAGTTAGGTTAAATTTGGGTCGATCAAAGCGGGTCATGCCACAATCTTATTATCAAAGTTTGGTTGGGCAAAAATGAATTTGATCAAATTATAAGTTATAATCTAACTCGCCCCATATGATTCAATCTCCTTTTTATCTTTTTTTTTACACTAAAAATATTATTTTAGGGGTAAAACATTTTCTATCAAAAGCGATTTTATATCTAGGGATCGAACTTGAGATTGTTGATAAAAAAATAAAGGAATACTTATCACTCCATCATAATCTTTGATGATTATTTGAGTTGCACTTTAAAGTCACTAAATAAAAAATGATCTTTAGAGGCAATTGATTAACGACAATAGCTTAATTGCCGTTAAAGATGTATTTTTAGCGGCAATTAACACTCTTTGTATATGTCTCTAAAGCCTTTAGCGACATTGGATCTAATGACACTTAACTAATGCCGGTAAATGCTTTAGCACTCTTTATTAATGTGTATATTTATTGCCACTAAAAATTATTTTTGTTGTAGTGAGCGGGAATCTAAACATTAATATGGAAGATGGAAATCATGTTGAATTTGAGTACTTTCATGTACCTCTATTATAGTCCAATCACTTTGAAAATTTGCATATACGTAGGAAAATTAAAGTAAAATAAATACATTTTTTTAAAAACAGATCAAAAAGAAAAGTAAGATACGATAAATTGAGCTGGGAGAGGTAGGAATAATGAATAGAAAGTAAAACCGGATTAATTAAGTACAAAACTTTGTGATAAGAAAAGGATTAAGTACAAAACTTTGTGATAAAAGAAAAAGATTAAGTACAAAATTTTGATTTAATCTAGTTGTTTGTGCATTACTCTTATGATGTGACAATTTTATATTTATAGGAAAAAAAGATAGTAATAATCTTTTGCTTTTTAATTATGAAAATGGGGTCCTTCAAAAAATCTAACACTAAACGCTCCCCTTATAACACATAGACAAATATAATGATGAACAAAAAGGAAAAGTCAGTTGCATTTTTTACCCTACAAAAACTAAAGTTTGAAGTAGGACAATATACAACTAACAAAACCAAACAAAATAGTACAATCACTTTCTACTCTTTTTTTTAGAAAAAAAATATGTGATATTCTTTATCATGGTTTTCTTTATACTAATCAGCTTACGTGTATTCAAGTAATTTTATGAAACACTTATCAGTTACCACCTTCCATCAATCGATCAACGTTTGTTAATTTTAGTAGTCATCATTAGCTTTTAAGTTGTTATTTGGATCAAAGATGATCCATGATTTCGCAAATTTATATTTGAAGGAGCAAAATAAATATAGGAACAACTATGGGGTAATAGCTCATAATTTTGACTTACACTAAATGGTAGTCACAATCATGAAACAATGAAAATTTTGGCTTATTGATGAAGATATTGTGAAATTATGATCAATCAACATCAAATTAAATTAGGCCAATCTTATTTGAATTTAAATTTGAAAGAAAGTGACGTTCTAATTAATGAGCCTTTAGGCACGCTAACGTAGCGTACAGTTTTGTCAACTTTCTAATGTGACAAGACTAATATCACATATAAATTTAATAATAAGCTAATTAAACCGTACACATCAATAATTCTTTAAATTTCTTAAATATTATTTCGACACACGAATTACAATATATTTTAATTAAGCATATGGACATATAATAAAGCTAAGTGTTTATATCAGACGCTTTCAACGTGAAATTTGGAAAAACTTCTGTGCGTATTCTCAAACGACAATACACACATAAGTTAATCACATAAAATATGTCATCTCTTTTAATTAATTATCATAACCAACATCATGAGTTGAATGATTTGTAATCAAAATAGGTGACGTATTTTAACTAAGTGGTTAACTTATTGATGTATAATGAAAAATTGAAAACACACACAAAGTTGTACGTACTAAAATTTGAGTCAGACATGTTTAATGAGGCGCTTTATCACGTGTTCAAATGCTCTCTTAAAATAAACCACACTTCAAGTATTTAAACAAATTTTATGATCAAATTTAAGGAATTGTCGATGTAATCAAATAATGTAAATAGTGAGGAAAGGCCCTACGTGCATGCGGAAAGAAAATGCAACCTTTGCAAGTAGTCTTTTCTATTCATTTTCTTGTTTATTTTCCCTTTAACTTTATAGGGTGAAATGTATTGTAGGGTTTCTATGCTTGGGATTAATCCTACATCTAAGTTGATTCTTCATTTCTCTTTTTGTCATTAAAACCAACTTTTTAAGGTCATCATAAGTTGATTGTTGATTTTTCTGTCTATTTTCCAGCTAAATTATTACTTTTCTTTTAATTATTTTTTTAACAGTTTTTCTCTTTAATTAATTTTATGTTACACACATTTTACTTGGGACTTCACTTTTTTTTTTTTTTTTTTTGCAAAGGCACCCTCTCATAAAAGAAAAGGGGGTCTTGGAGAATCCTATGCCACCCTATATATTCTTTCATTACCGTATCATGTTCATTTGAACTCGATGTAATACATAATTATATAATGTAAAATCCACAAAAATGCAATAGATATTAAGAGTCTCATCAATAGTTGTACTTATAAAATCTAAATTTTGAATCCGCGTGTAATATGTATGGTGATGACTAGGGGCGGAGGCAGCAAATAATGAGGGGGTTCGTCGGCGAAAAATATTACTCCCTCCGTTTCACAAAGAATGACCTCCTTTCCTTTTTAGTCAATTTAAAAAAAATGACCTCTTTCCTTTTTTGGTAACATTTTACTTTTTGCTTTCCACGTGGCATGTTTAAGACCACAAGATTAAGGGCAATTTTGTACATTTGACATAACTTTAATTTAGGACCACAAGATTCAAAAGTCTTCTTTAATTTCTTAAACTTCGTGCCAAGTCAAACCAGATCAATCTTTTTGAAACGGAGGGAGTACTATTTATACATGGTTAAAATTATTTTTTAGGTATCTATAATAGATGTCGAACCCCCTTCCACTAGTTCGTGTGTTTACTTCTCAGATTTTGAACCCCCTTATTAAAATTTCTGGCTCCGCCACTGGTGATGACTAATTAGGATCTCACCTAGTGCATGCTCATAACGCTAATGTATTATGTATAATATAATATATTAGCTATTCCACTTTTTCTTTACTTGGAAATAATGGTTACTCACTTCTATTGTTTTTTTCTTTTGATAGGAAAGAAAACTAAGTTCTAGCTAGTAAATTGTAAATACTTTAATTTAAAACATTATATACCATGCGATCAAGGGCACATATCAACCTTAACTAGTAGGGTGTAGGGTGGTATATATAAGAATTAACTTAAATAGTCGTCCATTCAGCTTGAATTAAATATAGTCTACAAATGTATAATTTTATATAATTGGTGTTTAATCTAATATGTATCGACTAGAAAAAGTAAATAACGACCGGTTAGGAAAAGTTAAAAGGATATTTTTTAAATTTAATTTTTAAATAGGGTAGTAGAAAAGAGTTTCTCTTTTGAGCAACCCCAGCTCAAAGGTCTCTTGAATTTTCTTTATTTTGGGGTTTCCATTCTTTTTTATTCATATGCCAGAGTATATGTAGGGAAGGATTTGTTAATTTATGAGTTGTTTGCTTGGTGGTTATAAATATGTGGGACTCTTATTTGTCAGTCACAATCTTGTTTATAGACAACTCTTCAAATCCATCATAATACTTTTGTAAAACAACTCGAGCAGAGGATCTTTCGAAAATGTTTTTCTACTTTTATGAGGTTGTGATAAGATTTACGTATACTCTACCCTCCAGACCCACTTGTGAATTTCACTGGGTATGTTGTTGTTGTTGTTGTTGTTGTTGTATTTGCTTGTAATTCCCATTGAAGCGATACATCGCATAAAGTGATAGACAAAACTGCCATGAAACGACTTATTAGTAAATTAATAAAGTACTTGGGAGTGACATATATACATCACATATCTGGGAACAGGTAACAACTCTGGTAGCTGATCTTAGGCGTATTTATATGCCTAAGTTGTCAATATATGCTCATGAATTGATTGAAGTAACGAATGATCTTGAGTCTATTAGCTTGATTTCGTTGTACTTGCGATATTATGCACTAAAATATGTGATTAGAGGTTTCAGGAACTCTCAAGGAGATTGGAGTTAAATTGAAAGAAAAGATGTAAGGATATGCTGAAAAGAAGCTAAGGCTGAAGGCCCCAGGGCTAGGCGCACTGCTAGGCGCGAGGCGCCAAGGGCCAACATTCAGAGAGGCCTCTTAGGCGCTCTGAGAGGCGCGAGGCGCCAAGGCCCAACATTCTGGGGCCTTTCTCAGGCTCTCTGAGAGGCGCGACGCGCCAAGATGGAAACCTCAGAGGTGAAGTTTGGGTGCGATGCTAAGCGCGACATACCAAGGGGATCCCGACTTTTCCAGCTTAAAAGTGTTTAAAAAGGATTCCTAATTGTAATAGACTTTGGCTCTAATTTTCCTACCATTATAAATAGACCCTTAGGGCTCCATAATTAGGGTTGGACGTTTGATTTAGTGTGCAAGAGCTAGAATTCAAGTTTGTAATAGGTTTTAATCCCTTAACTCTTCTATTTTTCGGAAATTGCATGAACTATTGTATTTTCTTGTTTTCTAATAGCATGAGTAGCTAAACGCCCTAGTTCTGGGGCTGTAGCTACGAATTGATTGTTGATTATTTGAAGTTGTTGAATTAATTTTCGGTTGTCAATACAAGTTACTTCTATATTCTTGTTTTAGTATTTTATGCTTGCGCACCATAAGATAAATCTATTGTCTAATCTTAAAATCGGGAGAGGAGAGGTTAGATAGACCAAAGAATATAGAGAGCTCGGTCCACCCATTAAATTGAGGTGATTAGTGTTCAGGAGTGACGCCCAGACGAACACCTTGCTTGGTTACGAAATAGGATGAAATATAAATGCTCGCCAATTAGTCTATTTATCCCCGCTCAACGATGTAGTTAGATAGCTAACTGGGGTAGGCGACGAGAGGCGTATAACCCGGATCATATCATCAAATTCAAATAAAAGTGACATACAATTATATAAACACTCAATTTTCAAAATTACTACGTTGCTCCTATAAATGCTCTATTAATGCATTACAGAGTTCAAAATGAGCATTTTTGTCCTTAATCTTTTTTTATGTCTAGCTAAAAGTTGTTCAAACCGGAGATTTTATGCCTACCTAATTTTTTTCCGAATAGTGCTAAATCTGGAAACGACCTACCGGATTACTAAATTATTGTTGTGATAAATTAATTATTATGTTATGTATTGTATTTTATCTTGTATTTAAATTATTATGTTATGTATTGTATTGTTATCTTGTATTTAAATTATCATATCATGTATTGTATTTTTAAATTAAATTTTTCATCTTGCCATTTTAATTTTGTGTATTCTTTATAATGAAAATTAATAAAGGTGGATCTAATATTTGAAGTTAATACACGATCTAAGCAAAAGCTACTAGATTCCCGTGAACCTCATGTACATCGTACTCTAGATCCGTCACTGTTGATAAAGTGACAGATATGTTCAGGAAGCAAATGTTTTTGTGAGAATGAAACAATTCAAATTAAAAATGTTAAGCCAACAAACTTTATTGTACATCGATCTTTTGTTATAAAAATTACGACTTAGTTTTATCCAGTTAGCTAAAATATGACAACGAAATTGGCCAACAGGAACGTGTCAAATTAGGCCTTGGGTCTAACTCACACTCCAGAAGCTAGCTCATAGAGAGGAGGATTGTCCAGGCCGTACAAGGAGCTCAGGATTCCATTCAGGGGAAGAGAAGGCAACCAACACTAGTATAACACTGACAAATCAACATGTTCCGCTGCAAAACAAATATGAATGAGTGGAAATGTACTCCTCGCGTTGATTTGTTGGTCATTCAACTAATAGTTATTATCTCAGAAAGTCACTTTCTTTGTTGAAAGAAGATTGGAATAACTAAGAAAGACGACTTTTTGAAGTAATAACTATTAGTTGAATGACCGTATGACAAATGAACATGGTAAGGATTAACATACCAGATAAGAGTCAAGGAGATGATATTCTATCCCAATCAGGAGGTTGTATAGTAACTGTGAACGCATCATTTGCCATATCTTCACGTTGCGTTGTTTGAATTTCCTCTGCTGAATTAGCAACAGACCAGCTGCACCAATTTACTTCAATGCTTTTTAGAGAAACAACGTCCTCGAAATGAGAAGGGATTTTCTCAAGCCTCTTACAGTTTGATAAAACCAAACGTTCAAGACTAGGAAACGAATCCTCAGAAATCGACCATTGAGCAAAGTTGAGGCTGTCCAATTTTAAGTATCTGAGTTCAGGGAATTCTGTATCATTCACATTCCACTGAACTCCTTCAAAGGCTTTGTTTAGTAGCTTTAGAACCTCCAAGTTGCACAATGTTCCAACGATTGAGATTTCGCTCCAAGGTAGACAAAAATTTGACAAAGTTAACTCCCTTAGCTCCGAAGGGAAATTGAATCCTCGTAGACATTCAACTGGACAGTTGTTGGAAAACAAATTAAGGGATTCGAGACGACTTAGAAAGTCTAATCTAGGAATCAGAACACATTCTCCCCTCCATTTCCTTGAGCAACCAACTATACATTTTAGCTTTGTCAAATTTGGCATCTTTATCAATATAATCTCCGCGTCTTCACCATAAGAGACATATGGAGTGGAAAAGGTTTGCAAGTTAGCTAACTGTGAGTTAGCAAGGGATTCACTCATATTGTCGAGATTAAATGAAGCACGGTCATTTACATGTATATGCCTCAACTTAGTCATATTCAAAAGTGAGCATGGTAATGTTACCTGTCCTCGCATTCCTTTTATAATGAACGTTTCAAGATTCCAAAGCTCAGCTATAGATGAAGGAATTGAATCTGCTCCAGTCCGAGCAGCAAAGTACTTCATGTGAATTAAAGACTCTATTTCACTTGGAAAAGTATAACCAATGTTGATTGATTCCAAATCCAATACCTTAACAAGTTTGAAGCTGTTAAGGATGAATGAGATATCACGCGCCATTGTAGTATACTGATCATCACTGGTGGCATTGAATAGTAAAGAGCGGATACTTGAGCAATGTGGACGCCACTCAGCAAACTCATCCCGGCAAGAATGTATGGACAAACGATATTCTTCAGGCTTGTCAGGATAGATACAAGCATCCGCCTCATCATCTCTGATAAACAAGAAACATAAAATGTGAGAATTGGGATGAAGATTGTTACAATAATATAATTCCCTCCATTTCAATTTGTTTGATTACATTCCTTTTTTGGCAACTTTTTAATTATAAACTTTCCACATGATATGTTTAAAACTACAAGATTAAATGACATTTTGGTACATTCTACGTATCTTTAGTTTAAGACCACAAGATTCAAAAGTCTTCTTTATTTTTCTGAAACTTCATATCAAGTCAAAACCAGACAAACAAATTGAACGGAGTGAGTAGTATATATAGTTCTTTTGTACCTATAGATCCAGAGCAGAAAATTCTCCTGTTTGGCCTTCTCCAAGCAGAATTTGTGCAATAGATCATGAACACGACACGTTTTCAACTTGCCATTGAACCTTTTCTCCATGTCCATGACTAGATTTCTACTAATAAGGTTTTTCAAGAAATCTTGTGCAACATCTTCTAGTCCTTTTTCCTTATTTTCAAGTACGAAACCTTCTGCCAACCATAACCTTGTCAATTTCGAGACGTGAATGCTTTTGCCCCTAAAAAATCCTCCAAAATACAAAAAGCAAGGCTTCAGATGATGTGGTAAATTCATGTAACTGAATCCAATTATCGACATGCTCTCTTCCAAGCTATCGATGTTCAGTGCATCTAGACTTTCTTCTACTTCTTTCCACAAATCTGCTTTGTTATTTTTCTCTTTCAGAACACCAGCTACTAGCACAATGAAGAGAGGCAATCCGCCACAACTTTTTGCTATCCGAAAGCCCACATCTCCAAGTTCAGATGGGCAGTTGTCTCCATGGAAAACCTTTTTCTGTAATAACTTCCAACTCTCATCATCTCTCAGTAAAGGAAGATCATGGGGATTACTTTCACATTTAGCATATTGCGCCACATCAGAGAGCCGGGTAGTTAGGATTATTCTACTACCATTTTTAATACCCTGAAAGCACATATGTAAATAGTCCCATGCTTTTGTGTCCCATACATCATCAATGAGGATTAAGAATCTCTTCGTCAACAAAACTTGACGCAGCTCTTTAGCTAATTGATCATCTGCTTTCTTCGTGTGATCAGAAGGCTCAACATCATTCAAAAGAGTAAGCAACAATTCTCTCCATGAATATGATTGAGTCACATGACACTTACCACGAACATCAAAGTAACCGGCAACTATCGGATCATTGTAAATCTGCTCGGCAAGAGTAGTCTTGCCCAAACCAGGCATGCCTACTATTGAGATAACGTCTAGCTGAGACAATCCACCAAGTAGCTGCTTTTTTATTTTCTTCATCACATCCTGGAAAAGCACCATTTCTTCATTTTCTGTCAGAGTATTAGCTAATAAAGATGGCTCAATAAGATAAGTGGAAGTCTTTGCAACTTCATGCAATGTCACTTCAATATGCTTTCTTCCAAATATCTCACTAACATCTTTATTAAGAAGCTTTATATTCTTGACAACTTCAGAAATCCAATGAACTTTGTACCAGAGTGGGTAGGAAATCGACAAGCAAGAGTCGATAACATACTCACTTTTGTATGCCATTTCAGTAACACTTGTTATAAGACCATAAACATCATCATGCTCACCATTGTTCTCTGAAAAATGACTGAGAAAAGATCTTAGATGTATCAACTCTTCCTTGACTGATCCGATCTGATGCTTCAATTCGGTAATTAACTCAAGCTTAGAATGTAACAGCTCATCCAACTTGCCCAAAAAACAATTGAGGAATCCTAATCCACTGGTCTTGGAGAAGCCAAAGAGTGAAGAGTCTGGGACTTTAAAACAAATCATTTTCACCTCTTCTTCAACAAACTTAAGCACTTGTTTGACATCATAAAGATATAACAAGTGATACCAAACAGGATTATCACAACTGACACAGAAGAAAATGACATACTTTGAACTATTAACGACCTCTTGAACACGTTCTACGAGGTCCTTGAGTTCCCTATGCATGTCGCGGTGCTGTACAATATGTTCAAGGAAAGAGCCCAAACACACCAGATTTTCTTGGATGACAGGTATTTGATTCTTCATAAAAGGGATCGAACCAGCATCACAGGTGAACACCCTGTCCAGATTGTTTAGTAAAAACTTGACAAGGCCTTCTACATTTGTCTTAGTCATGTTGCAAGGTGATGCATCCAAATCTTCAAAGCATACGCTTCTTACCTCTGCCTTGACGGACTTGATCTCACGTAGCAACACAACTAATGAAAGACTCATTTCCTCACAACAAGAACCACTGATTAGTACTGCATTGTGGGCAGTCACTTCAGCATGCACTAGAAGATCATGCAATTTGTAAAGCTCTTTGTGTTGCCTGAGAAGATCTATAAAAAAAGCTCTGAGGAAAACAAGCTCTTCATGAGTATCTTCAATCAGAGATATAATTTGAGCTTCCAACGTGACTTTGTGCTTTAGCAGATGTGTCAAGTTTCCCTCAGACTTGATAAGCTTGAAAGCCACTGTCAAAAGCTTGATCTCTAGATTGACTTTCTTACTTTCATTTCTATTTACAGCATCCTCGTAAGATGAACGGATAACATCTGTAGCCTCAAGTGCAATAGTTTCAATTTCTGTCAAGAGATCATTTTGCTGTATGCATTCAATGTACTGATTTGGGGGATCAACAAGAAATGTTACCAGGAGCAACAACCCTTGGTAAAACATTTTCCTTTTATCAGTAAATACAACATTGGTTTCATTATTTGGTAACACTTTGAGGCTGTCAAGGATGTACTCATGAAGCCCTATGAAAATCTCATCCATCTTCGAGCTACCTAAGGACGATGTCTTTGAGGATTTAAGCATGCTGAAATATGAATCAATGACCTCAAAGTCAAAAGGAAAAAAGTTCAGCAGATTTATCATAATGAGATGGTTCGATGATGACGATGCAGAAGCGATAGGACACATCTGTCTAATTGCTGCCTTGATAAACTTAAACTTAAGAAGCAATTGGAAATGTGAGAGATTTATTTCCTTAGCTGAGCCTCCTTGCTTTGAATTACGAGAGAGAGAATTGATGACAGATCCTGCTTCGGTGGTAACAGATTGTATCAGGGACAAAACATCAGTTGTCTTTGTTTGCTCGTTGCACTGATTCAATGAATCCATGAGAAAATTTCTCAAGAATATCAACTCCTGCTTAACATTCTCGATCATATCGTTCAAAGGAGCTACCAAGTGTTCATGTTTTGTTAGCTCAATCAAACTTCTCTCTACCTTGATATGATTAAGCTTCACTTGCAAAGGAAATAGCACATGGTCTGCTTCAGTAGTCTTCTCACAACAGGAACTGACAGCAGTTTCGGCTTCAATTGCGATATTTTCAATTTCTGTCAGGAGCTCCTGTTGTTTCTTGCATTCAACAGGGAGATCAGCAAGAAATGTTTCTATGAGCAGTAACCCTTGGTAAAACTTTTTCACCTCATGAAATCTCAAATCAGCTTCATCCTTTTGTAACTCGCGGAGATTGTCTAGAATATATTCAAGGAACTCCATCAAAAACTCATCCATCCTTGGGATTCCTATGAATGATGTCTTAGAGAATTGCAGCTTGCTGAAATAAGAATGAATGACCTCAAAGTTAATCGGAATAAACTCCAGCAGATTTATCGCAGCATCATTTGGAATTGATGATGCAGAAATGATGGGACACATCTGTCCAATTACTCTCTTGATGAACTTAAACTTAAGAAACAATCCGAAATGCAGGAGACTAATTTCCCACAACAAGTTTCCTTGCTTTGAATTATGAGAAAGAAAAGTAACGAGTGATCCTGTATCGGTAGTGACAGATTGTACCAGGGTCAGAACATCAGTTATCTTAGTTTGCTCTTTGCACTTGTTAAACCAATCCATGAGAAAAACTCTCAAGAATATCAGCTCTAGCTTAACATTGTCAAGCAGATCCTTCAAAGGAGCCATCAAGGTGGCGTCATGTATCTGTAGCTCGATCAAGCTGCTCTCTACCTTGACATGATTAAGCTTCACCTGCAAAGGAAATGGCAGAGTTATCTTGGTTTCCCCTTGGCACTGCTCCAATGAATCCATGAAAAATGTCCGCAAGAATATCAACTCTTCCTTGACATTGACAATCAGATTCTTCAAAGGATCCATATCGGTATGTTTAAGTAGCTTAGTCAGACTGCTCTCTGCCATAACACAATTGAGCTTCAGTTGCAAAGGTAAAAGCATTGAATGATCCTCATAAGATGAACGGACAGCAAATTCAGCCTCAATTGCGATAGTTTCAATTTCCATCAAGAGGTCATTTTTGTTCTTACATTCAATGTACTGACTTGGGGGATCAGCAATAAATGTTACTATAAGCAACAACCCTTGGTAAAACTTTTTCACCTCATTTGCAGCAGTAACAAACAAATTGGTTTCATCCTTCAGTAGTACACTGAGATTGTTGAGAATATAGTCAAGAAACACCATCAATACGTCATCCATCTTCGGGCTTATCAAATATATTGTCTTTGTGGATTTGAGGATGCTAAAGTAAGAATAAATAATCTCAAAGTTGATAGGAACAAAATTCAGCAGATTTATTAAAGGATGATCAATCACTGTCGTGGATGCATAAATAATGGGACACATCTGTCTAATCACTGCCTTAATGAACTTGAACATAAGAAGCAATGCGAAATGCAAGAGATTGATTTCTCCGTTCAAGTCTCCTCGATTTGAATTGAAGTAACGAGAGCTAATGAGCAATCCTGCTCCAGTGGTCACAGATTGAACCATGGTCAAAACATCACTTATTTGAGTTTGCTCTTTGCACTGCTCCAATGAATCCATGAGAAAAGTTCTCAAGAATATCAGCTCTTCCTGCACATCTTTAATCAGACATTTCAAAGGAGCTATCATGGTGGTGCCATGTTTTAGTAGCTCAATCAAACTGCTCTCTACCTTTATATGGTTAAGCTTTATTTGCACGGAAAAAGGTACGGTAATTTTAGTTTTCCCTTTGGTCTGCTCCAATGAATCCATGAGAAAACTTCTCCAGAATAACAGCTCATCCTTGACATTGACAATTAGATCCTTCAAAGGAGAAATCACGGTGGTTTCATGTTTCCATAGCTCAATCAGACCGTTCTCTACCTTGATAAGATTAAGCTTAACTTGCAAACGAAAAAGCACGTGCTCTACTTCAGTAGTCTTAAACAATGAATTGACAGCAGATTCAGCCTCAATCACTATTGTTTCAATTTCAGTCAAGAGATAATTTTGTCTCTCACATTCAGTGTACTGGATCGAGGTGTCAATGAAAAATGTTACTAGAAGCAACAATCCCTGGTAGAACTTTTTCACCTCATTTGTAGCAGCAACAATCAAACTGCCTTCATCATTCAGCAGCTCTTGGAGATGATCGAGAATATATTCAAGAAACCCCATCAAAACCTCACCAATCTTCGGGCTACCAAAGGATGATGTCTTTGAGGATTTTAGCATGCTGAAATATGAATCAATGACATCAAAGTTAATAGGAAGAAAGTCCAGAAGCTTTCTCATAGGATGGTTTGATTCCGATGAATCAAAAATGACGGGACACGTTTGTCTGATTACTGCATTAACAAATTTAAACTTAAGAATCAATTGACAATATGCAATATCCATTTCCCTGACCAAATCTCCTTGCTCCAAATCATTTGAAAGAGAATTAACGACAGATCCTGCTTCGGTGGTTACATATAGAATCAGTGACAAGACATCAGTTATCTTAGCTTGCTCTATGCACTGCTGCAATGAATCCATGAGAAAAGTTCTCAAGAACATCAGCTCTTGTTGAACTTCATCAATCAGATCCTTCAAAGAATCCACCGCGGTTGTTTCATGCAGCTTAATCATCTCACCCTCTATCTTGACATGATTAAACTTCACTTGCAAAGGAAAATGAGTAGTCTTGTCCACATCCTCATCATACAGGGAGTAGACCAGAATTGCCGCCTCACTAGCCACATCTTCAATATGTGATAGAAGAGAAAATCGCTTTTGGTCCTCAGTGCATGGTGTTGGCAAGTTCAGGAGAAAAGTACCAAGGTAAACCAATCCTTGTTGGAGCCATTGCATATGATCATCAAAGGCCACTTTCAAGCTGTCGTCACGACTTAGCAGTTCTTCTAGGTCCTCTCGGAGAGAACAAAGAAAACCTTCCACAACTTCATGAGCTATCATTGGAGTTTTTGATCCTGATAAATTTGACCGGCATTTTAGGACACACGTATAAATCTGTCTCAATTCAGGTCCAAAAGGACTTACTGTTTCCAACAGCTTAGAGAACTCAGAATGCACCACACTTTCCAGGTCCAAATATAAGAAAGATAAGTGTGCAGCAGTGTAAGCTACATCCTCAGCATGGGTGAAGAGATCACTCATTGTTGTCTCGTCCTCATAAACGCAAGAATATGCAGTAAAAATGAGGAATCTCAGAGATATCAGCTTCTTTTCAAGCACTTCGACTTTAGTGATGCGAGGGGTGATAAAATCCTTCATACAGTTCCATAGAACCAGAACACTCTCAAGCAAAGAATCTACAAATGTCATCATCTCGACAGTAATTCCTATAGTTGATCTCAATGGCTTTGAATCTTTGATTCGCCTAGCAATAAACACCGGTTTTAGTTTTTTCAGCACCTTTGAAATCATTCTGATTGTGACCTTTGTCCGGCCTTCATTATTCATATGGCACCATATCTCATAAAAGTCATTGTGAGCTTCTTCAAATAAGGACTCAATTTGTGCAGAAAGCCTATTCTCGGGGGTACGTTTCTCCAATTGCTTGAGAAATTCAGCTACAAACTCTAGCTGTTTCTTAGCACCCTCCAATTCATTATTCACCGAATTTCCCAAATGTCTACTCTTCACAGAGTCTATACCTTTTATAACTGCATTGCAAGAATCTACAGCCATCTTAAATTCTCGATTAGTAATATAATCCTGCAAGTTATAAACAAAGATCTTTAGAACTTGACACCATAAATAAAGCACCATCATTTACAATTACTAATTCTAACCATATCACAGAATTCTAACCATATTTATCAGTAAGCAAAAAGGAGCACAAGGAAAAAGTAAAGAAATGACTCAAGATCTATTTATCATAAGCTGATGATTACGAACAAGGACATTCATAAGCCAGAATTCAGGGGCACATATGCAAGACTTGTTTGGTTACATCTATAGTATCGTTATTCACATGTTTTGGTAGCTATTCAGTATATTATGACCAGTGGCGGATAAAAGATTTTCATTCAGGAGTGCATTTTGAATGCATTGGACCGCTGAACTAACCTTTTGCATGTTGTTCAGGGGATTTAAAATTTATATATGTACATAAACACAAACATATACCCTATATACACAGTGTAATTTTTTGCCAAGGGGTTCAAATGAACTCGTTCCTGCCCCTCTACATCGCCCCCTGATTGTGATCCCTTAAGAACTGAACTTGGGCGTGTTTTGATTAGAGAAATGTTGGAAGTTTAAACCAGACATTAAGTTTATGTCAATCACAAATGTCGAGACTTGACGTTCATTATTAGTGACCGTTAAGTCCCACATTAGTTGAATCGATGAGTCACGTCTCCTTATATGGTCTTGGATAGTCCTCCTTTTTTTCTCACTATGAAGTGCTTGATTAATTTATTTTTATCAAAATTCAAAATGATACATAGATATTAGATTGTCATGATCTGAAATTTTACCTATCCTTTTGCATTCATAAACTTAATCTAGAATGAAACCTTCCAAATCATTAACACGAAAACGAATTCCTACAGTTTCCCAAACTAAGATTACAAGGTTATAGAGTATAATCAAACTAAATCAGGTTTATAAATATAGCCTAATGAGCCTTAAAATGCAAACTGAAGGTACTGAAATTTTTTACAACAACTACATAAACTTCGATTTTATCGGTTTTCATATTAATTGTTGTTACTACTGGTATTCACTATCTTTTCCTAAGTGTTTGATATATGCTTTACTTGAGCCGAGAGTCTATCAGAAACAACCTCTCTACCCTTATAAGGTACGGGTAAGGCTGCGTAGACTACACCCTCCCCAGATACCACTTATGAGATTTCACTGAATATGTTGTTGTTGTAATAAGTACTAGAATTTTTTTATATTTTCTAGTGACATATTAATCTCATACGATACTAAAAGACTCCTAGAAAACATAAGATCTAAAGTAAACGTACTAACGTGACTAAAAGTCTAAAACATAATCCCAACTAATAAGTATGTATCAACTATATATAACTTACTTTGATATGATGTAAAGCTCAAGTCCTTTGTTGAATCACCAAATCTGCAAAGAAACAGACATTTAATTAATTCACTTAAATGAAGAAAAAAAGTCTGATTTTTTTTTTAAAGAAACAAAATAAAATTGGGGGTCTTACAAATAAGTGAAGATTAATAGGTTCAAATAGACAATCAAAGAAAATTAAAGCTCACCTTTGGTAATTTTGCTTTTTTTGTATACTGAAAAAAGAGTGTTTAGAGGAAGAAGACTTTTTGATTAGTGAAAGATAATTTCTTGATGATCATACTAATTAATTACTAATAATATAGCAGAGAAATTAAACAATGACTAAAAGAGTAGACTGACTAATGAATTGGTATAATGTATGACAGATAGAGGAATATCAATTATAATATGCCATTTTGTCTCATTTCATGAAGTCAGAAAACACAAAGTAGAAGAATTGATTATTGTCATTTTTTATACGGAAAAGGGCCAAAAATACTCTTGTACGACTCGAAAAGGTTTAAAAATACCCCTCATCCACCTATTGGGCTAAAAATACCCCTCAGTCAACATTTTTGGTCCACTATCACCCTTTAAACTAACAACCTTATATTTTTTAATTATTATTATTAATAATTATTACGTGACGTCTTTCTATTGGATAAAGTTTAATTCCAACCCACCAAACTTTCTCCTGCCCCATCTGACCCATATTGACATCCCTTAACCCAAACCCAAATACAAGATCCATTTAAAAATAAAAAAAATTGAATCATCTTTCTCCCTCTAAACCTAATATCTTATTTTTCTTCTTCCCCTTTTTTTATTAAGCAATTTCAAGATCAATTTCACTATAAGTTGATACAAGTGTGCTTATATATTTTCAGTATAAGTTTCCCTTTTTTGACATTTTGCAACTGTGAATGTAATCCTCACCAGTGTACATCATGTAAGGTAAGAGAAGCTCATTGAAGTAATCCGAAATGCCAAGACTTTTAACAGAAACTAAAATTTAAAATCTAGATAGGCATATTCACATTAAAAGATTAGTTTTATATAAGGCCTAATATCTGACATAAGCCGCACCAATTTTGCATCTTAGCAGATGATTTCATTCTGAACATTATTTGCATTGAGAAGAAAAAACTAAATCTATATTTCACTTGAGATTAATCTTGAAATTGCTTAATAAGAAAGGAGAAGAAGAAAAATAGGAAATTAGGTTTAGGGGGAAGAGAGGATTCCATTTTTTTTAATTTTTAATGGATCTTGTATTTGAGTTTGGGTCAAGAGATGTCAATATGGGTGGGTGGGGGTAGGAGAAAGTTTGGTGGGTAGGAATTAAATTTTATCCAATAGAAAGACGCCACGTAATAATTAATAATAATAATAATTAAAATATATAAAGTTGTTAGTTTAAAGGGTAATAGTGGACCAAAAAGATTGACAGAGGAGTATTTTTAGTCCGATAGGTGGATGAGGGGTATTTTAAAACTTTTTCGACTAGTACAGGGATATTTTTGGCCCTTTTCCATTTTTATAAGACATAATATATAAATATGCTCTCTAACTTGACCTGAACTGATATTTATACATGTACCTTGGATACATGCGGGTCAAATTAGATATTTGAGGCTCAAATACATGTATTTTGGATATATGCAGGTCAAATTAGATATAATTTTTATCAAATACATTGTATCGGAGCATGATTCACATGCACCTGGAATATACTGATTCTCTCTCCTCTCTCCTGTCCTGCTCATAAAGAAGGAGGGAGAAAGAGGAGGAGAAATGAGTGATTATGTAATTAGTTTAAGGTATATATAATTAATAGTTTCAGGGCACGTGCGTTGCACGTGTGTCCCAGTTCTGCTAGCATATTTTTTTTAAAATAATAAAATAATATTAAACATGTGTGGAAAGAGTAATATAAATTTGAAGAAAGAAAGCACAAATTGAATTTGACAAATAATTAAGCTACTTAAATGACTTAATTGTTCAATACAAAATATTAAGGATTGCCTAAACTTAGAAAAAACAATTAAATTTAGTTATATAGGTGCAATGTGTAATAAAATAATAAATATGTGGCTGTTTATACAACTACAACATGACATGATAAAATATAAGTTGTACCAAAATTTCCAAAATTAATGTTACTACAAATAGCACTAAAGAATCTTACCGCAAATTAAGCACAAATACAATACGTATACACATTTTAAAGTGTAAGCATATAACTAACCCTTTTTTAGTAATACAATTGTAGGAATAATTTTATAAAGCTAGTATCCTAAATCAGCATTTTAAACCATCATAACATACAATTAAAAAGCAATTATTTATATGGAAGAAACTAAATATCAACCTCACTACCATATTCTTACTATTCTAGGAGAAAAGGATGATATTGTATTCTTATGTAAATATGTCATATTTTTATGATTATTGTGAAGTTGGGAGTGTGATGAAATGGAGCATAATTATCCTATTTATCACTCTTTTGTAAATAAAATTTTATATAAAAATCCATATTAAATGTGAGTCCGTATAATTCATAAGAATGTGAATGGTCAAATTTTCATTTTATAAACATAGGAGCAGAAAAGTCTACTATAAGGTTGATTATCATAATTACTTAGTATTTATTAAGAATACATTAATAAATCAAATACAATCCGATATTCCTTATTCTCCTAATCCATTATTTAGCCAGTATTGATTTAAAGTAAATAATGCATCATCAACTTGAAAATTAAGAGCAAAAGGATAATTCAATTTTGAGGTTAGGATCTTCCAAATTTTTATATATATATATATATATATATATATATATATATTATTATTATTATTATAATATGATTAGACTTTCTCTTTCTTTATCATAAGTATCTGAAATCCAATGTAATATAGTACACTATTTCCTACCATCTAAAATAGTCATTTTATGTGTATAAAAAAATAGTATTATATTTGAATCCACGCTAAAATTATAAGCATGCAATATACTATAAGATCAGTAACAATGTATACATATGGTCATTTTCTTCTCAACATCTCTGAGGGTAAACTCCTCTCTGTATGACGTTATCAGCAAGTCAAAATCATTAAAATTCAAGCAGAATAAAAGAGATTCAATGACATTATTTCAAAAAAAATACCTCATAGTATTACGTGATTTAGCCTCCGACTCAACCTACAAGTATTTTTATCCACATCTTAAAATACATAAAATTTGTATTCTAAGAAAACAAACTTAAAATTAGCACGTCAAAAATCTCACCATTGGATTAGTTAGAGAAGAGATAAAGACGGAAGTGCAAAAAAGAATTGTGTAATAGAGTAAAAATACCAAAAACTGTTAAAGGTAACAAAAAGAAAAACAAAAAAAACTACCTAATTTTGGAATCAGGAGACGAAAATTAACTTGAATATGCAATGAAGCGTCATGCTTTAGTATTTATATTTATATTTATAATAAGTAGTACAATTTGTAAGTTGCATAGAAATAATAAAATATTGTAATAAATAAGTATTGACTGTTTAAATTGTCAGTAATGTTTTTTTTTGATAAAATTGTGATGAACTTTTATTGTTAATTTCTACAAAAATCACATAATTTATAACTCTAAATTTTTTTAATTAAGAAGAATACATAAAGATGAAGCTTTTTGTCTACCCCTTTGAATTACAAGAAATAAGAAATAAAAAAATAAGAAACAAAGAATTAATAGCTATTAAATATGGTGATGGTTAGACTACTAAACTCATTTTGCCTTTTGGTGATTCATTATAATTTGATAAAAATAATTATTATAATTAAATGGTATATTTTTTGAATGTTTTTATAATTTTGTACATGAATATGAAGAAAATTGTTCATGATTACAGGATAAAAACGTCCAACAATTTTTAATGGACATTTTGATAATTGAACTTTCAATTTATAAGTTTTCCACTTTTAGAATAGAAATATAACATATGCATCAATTGAAAATTCAGAAATTGATATAACAGAAAATGAAAATTATGTTTCGTAGATTTAAGTACAATGAATATGAATTTACTATTATATTATTATTCTATAGATAATATTTATTATTAAAAATAATATTAATATAATATTAACTCTTTTTAGAGACTTTTAAAATGTAAAACAATTGATAAGTACAAAAATAGAAAAATTAAAGACAACCAGAAAGAAATAAGTTTTGCTAGTTCATAAGGTGTTGTGTAAACATTTTCACTCAAAAGAAAACGTGAAAACTATAATAATTCTATAATGAAATAATGATTTCCATGAGAAAGGAAAGAAATTATTACCAGAAGAAAGGAAAGAACTTATTTATTGTTAGTATTTTAACTGTATAGAACCTGCACAAATAAAAAAAAAATAATCACATAGTGCTTCAAAGTTAAGTGGGCACAATATTATTCCAAATAATCTAAATACAAGAAAAGAATATAACCACATATATAGATGTTCACGAAGACCAAAAAAAACAAGAAAAAACAGCAAGCAATATGCATAATATAAAAAACTCTTTCAATTTTAAGATATTGATAATAAACAAATGCAAAAGTTGATCAATATTAAAGAACAAATCTTTCATTTCTGAAAATTGAAAAAAAAAACCTTACGTGGGTTATCTCTTATGGAAGAAGTATAGTTATATATTAATATAGTCATTGAATTCTTAGAGAAGACATGGTTCTTTATTAAAAAGTTATGACCTTTGGACTTCTTTTTACTTAAATTCCAAAAAAAAAAAAAAAAATCTAAAAAGGGCAAAATGGTAATCTAACTTTGAAGTTAGGAGCTTCCCACTTATAATAATATAATATAATATAAATGCTAAGGTGCGTTACAATGAGATTGTCTGAATCTCGTAATAATTATTTACCATATGCACGATATATACAACATGCCCAACATATTCCAAACATAAGTGTGATACTTTTGTACTTTACTGAATCCCCCTATTAAGATCTTTGGTTCCGCCACTGATCACATGCATGGTTAAAATGTTCAACTTATTAGCGAATAGATGAATTATTTTCTTTTTGGAACACTAGTTGGCCGGTGCAAGAACCTTGATAACTTAAAAGCACAAATAGCCCTTTTTTATGATGATGGTCGATGGATCAATTATATGTATGTTTATTGTTGATGGCTTAAAATTATTTGTTGCCTACTAGATTTGGTGGTCTAGAAACTTTGAACACCAACATTTTCTTTGACATCAAATTGTTTCGACAAGTCTGAGTGTATTTTATGTATACATTGTTAATACACATAACTTAAACTCAAAAAAATAAAATAAAGAAGAACGAAAACACGGATTTGTACTTTTTGAATTAGTAGTAGTGCATGCCAAGTCTTAGAAAACGATTTCTTTTATAATCTTTTTGTATTACTCATTTGCATAATAATAAGTGTTGGAATGAGAATCATGAGATTTCAGGGTTAAATTTCAATGTAGATAGAAATATTGGTGATTTTTGGCTTTTGTCCAAGCTTTGGTAGATAAGAGTTATCCGATATCAGTATTGGTGGGAGGTAACAAGTATCTCAAGTAATTAGTCGAGGTACGTGCAAACTGGCCGGACTTAAGTTCAATAAAAGGATTTCTTTTCTTGTTCTTCGTTTCAATTTTAGTTACTTCTTCCATGTATTTTATCTTCTTTATTTCGTTAATCAATTATTAATTCTGATCTACTCAAGATGAAATATTGGAGGTGGATTGTTTAACTTTTCAGACATACAATAATATTTTACACATTATAAAAATATAAGAAGTATTGAAAATTTTGACCTTTGTAACATCAATGTAAAAGATTTCAGTTAAGCTACCTGCTCCACCTTGTGCAGGTCTTCTCAATTCCTTTGGGTTTCAGTCTTGTGATGTACTCTTTGGGGGAGTATATCACGAGTTAGCTGGCCTCCTGACTTCCGTAGATCAAGGGTAAACACTCATCGTTTTTGACATGGACTACTAGTGTATTCAATCCTATTATAGATCTCTAGCCACATTCAAAAAAAAAAAAAATAGTTCTTCTTCCCTTTTGTATTTTCATTTTTAAAATTTTTGGTAAGAAGTACCCCAGTGCATATTGTGAAAGCACAGAGGTGTGTTTTACTTATACATATCTTGAACTACTTCTACATTAAGACTATAGTCAAGATCTTAAACTAATTGTAAATATTTTCATTTTCAATTTATTTATATATATTTGGAGAAGACTAATTTAATTTGTTTGTAACATGTTTACAGAGGTAAAAGATAGAGAAAAACAAGAAGAAAGTGAATATAATAAAATTGATCTTCTTATTAATTTGTGCACAAAGTACATGAAGGTGTTACAAGAACAACATACAATAATAATTAATAAGAATGAATAAAAAGAGGACAATATCCTCAATACAAATAATAAGTTACAAAGAAACAAGCTCTAAGAAGCATCAAAGCCTAGATACGTTCATGTGAACGCACTAAGAAAACAATGTGCAAGAAGACCAAAAGAGAAGTAGAATCAAATATGTCCAAATCATGAAGAATCAACCCTTTAATTAAAAGATTGAACATCTTATTCCATAAATTAATTGCTTTGTACCATTGACGTTTGAATCTATTCCTCAAGAAGCCATCATTTATTTTGTGTTTCAAACTAAAATCTGAAAACAAACCAAATAGAAGATTAGAGACTTAATTCAAACAAAAGAAGCAAAAAAGGTTGAATATCATATGAAAAATTTACAAATTTAAACAACTACTCACTTGATTGATTGTGGAGAATGACTGCACTCTCAAAACCTCTTAGTAGTGGACTGGTGGTGGTGGTGAAGCGTAAATGTACGCCGGTGGAGGAGGTGATTTCACTGGTGGAGGAGGTGAGGTGTAGTAATAAGGAGGAGGAGGAGACTTTACGGGTGGAGGTGGAGAGTGATA
>JAJOOD010001320.1:0-76989 GCA_029582525.1 Solanum tacnaense
GCGTTTAGCCGAATTGTACATTAATGAGATTGTAAGACTACATGGGATACCTGTATCTATTGTATCTGATCGAGACCCAAGGTTTACATCTAGATTTTGGGGCAGCTTACAAGAAGTTTTGGGTACTAAGTTGAAATTTAGCACTTCGTTCCATCCTCAAACAGACGGCCAGTCGGAAAGAGTAATACAAATTTTGGAGGATATGCTTCGAGCTTGCATTATGGAGTTTGAGGGTAGTTGGGACAAACACTTGGCTTTGATTGAATTTGCTTACAATAACAGTTACCAATCGAGTATTGGAATGCCTCCCTATGAAGCCTTATACGGAAGAAAATGCCGCACCCCTCTTTGTTGGAGTGAAGTTGGTGAAAGAAAACTTGTTGGTCCTGAAATTGTGCAACAAACAGAGGACAAGGAAAAATTATCAATGATCGTCTAAAGATTAATGTGGATAGACAAAAGTCGTACACTGATCTTAAAAGGCGTGACATTGAATATCAAGTTGGAGATAAAGTATTCTTAAAGGTATCTCCATGGAAAAAGATAATGAGATTTGGCCAGAAAGGAAAGCTTAGTCCCCGATTTATTGGACCTTATGAGATACTTGAAAAGGTTGGACCAGTTGCATATAAATTGGCTTTGCCACCTGAGTTAGACAAGATCCACAATGTCTTCCATGTTTCTATGTTTAGAAGATATCGTTCTGATCTATCTCATGTTCTTCCAGTCGAATCTATTGAGGTTAATCCTGACTTGACGTTTAATGAAGAACCTATTCTAATTCAAGCTCGAGAATTAAAGCAACTTAGAAACAAGAGAATTCCCATAGTGAAGGTACTTTAGAGGAACCATTCTGGGAAAGAAGCTACGTGGGAAAGAGAAAAAGACATGAGAACCCAGTATCAGCACTTGTTCCGGGACTAGTGTAAGGTAAATTTCGAGACGAAATTTCTTTAAGGGGGAGAGAGTTGTAACACCCCAAAAATGCTAACAAGAGTCGTGTGTCGATAAACCACTACTTAATTACTACAATATGTTTATTCTCATTTTGGGAACTTGAAATAATGTTAAATTTGCAACCTTGCTTAAAATAATTGTCATCGTAATTTAATGTATTGTATGGGGGTATTTGCGTAATGTTTTAATTAGAAATATGTATAGCTTTAAAAGGAGGTGAAGGATATATACATATACATAGGTGTATATGTATACAATTGGGCAGGACACAATTATTTAGGCAGACAACATTTAGGGACAACTGTGTATTTGATAAGCACCTCTTGTGTTACTATATTTGGACACCTCCTCTTAGGAAATTCGTCTCAGCTAAAGTATAAGTCCCTTAGAACATTATCTAACCTGTTGTTCTTCAAGATCACAAGAGAAAATCTTGGTCCTTTTGGCTGGAAATCGAGTTACACTCTTCTCTTTGGTAAGTAGTAAAACCTGTTTTTAAGCTGGGTAGCGTTTAGTAGATTAAGCATATCTCATCCTGTAGAACTTTGTTTACTGTGAATAAATATGATATGGAAAGTTAATTCGTATATGTACAACTCGTATATTTATGTTAAACTCTAATTTGGTTGTTATGGATTAGAAATATGGGACGCATCATAGGACAAGTTCTGTCTAGATTCTGAAGTTTGAAATCCTGTATGGACAACTGTTAGTGTTTTGAATATATCTTTTTATCCAAAATACATTTTGTGGTGATTATTGGTTGTTTGCAACCTTAAGAGAGGTACCTATATCTTTCATGAAGAGTATACAGTCCATTTTTGCCGTTTGCCATTTCAAATCTTAGTTGCGACAAGATGCGCTAGGATGGCCAGAATTTACTGTTTGGGAGCATAGTCGTATTTGTACAGTCTAGGCTTACTTGTGATGATAACCCTATTTTATGTCATCATTATTGAGCTGCTAGAAAGTAAATAAGTTATTGAATTCATTTTTAAGGTTGTATATCCTCATGTACAAGTTGAAGACTTTGATACGCTGCTAGGTCTACCATTTGACTCGTGGAGTTTTGTTGGATTGTTTTTGTGCTAAAGAACAAAGGTTTGTGTATAAACCTATACTTGTATTTTCTTTTACCTGCTGGTATATTTGAAAGTTATCTTGGTACCTTGGTTACATCTTGTCACTTTGCATTGTCGTATTGGTATTCTTTAATACATTAAAGATGCTTGTGTAATTCGCCCACTTGTACGAATTGTCTGATCACTTGGCACTCTTGTTGGGACCTTGTCCTTCTTGTGGCTGTGACTTCGTCACTCTTGTCATGCCTCTTGGTACGGATTATTTGTCATCTTGACTCTGGATTGTTAGTTCATCTTAAGAATGGAAGTTGTCCATTTTAAGTACGAACTAGGAAGCCATTTTTAATATGGTTCTTGGTTGTCTTGATTATTGGGTTTTGACCCTTCTTGATGTAGGGCGTTGATCCTTCTTGATACCTTCTCGTGCTTAGTGTGACGACATGATGTATATATTGGGTGAGCCTTGTTGTTGAATCTCTTGAAAAGTTGTGCTATGAGCATTCTTGACATTTGGACCTTTAATTATTAAACTTGATACTCCTTGTATATTGTTTACTTGATTTATTGATTTTGTTTTGATTGTGCTACCCTTGACTTGAGAATGATAACTTGTCGAATTTGAGGGCTCCAAACCTATAGTTTTTACACCACTTAGCTATATGCTTAGCGATAGTTGTTTCTATCGTAGGGGCTGTTCGTGATAATGCTTGAAGCTGGCCATTGAAGATGGAGATTTTGAAAGCCTTAAGGAAGATCACATTTGCATATAGGCATATATAGTTTGTATAAACCTTGGGATTTGTACATGATCTTTGTGCTGTATATTTATAGGAGATTTTGAGGGCTGATTTGGTCATGTCACCATGGGTTGTAATATAAGTATGGTTATACGTTTTTATCTTTTTGGGGTGTGTAAACCCAAGTCTTGTAATATACTAATTTTCTATATATCTTGAAAGTTTTGTAAAGCATGAGCCGGCTGATTTCGATACTCAAAAGCTTGTAATATTCTTGTTATTTCACCCTCGAGTGTGAGGTTAACATATGCATGAAGATCTAGTCGGTGAATTGCTTAAATATTATATATATTTTTTTGGAGTTCGTTATGAATCTAATCCCTCAACTAGATTAAAATCATTATGCTCTCATTAATTGGTTTTAAGTGTCGCAAGTATTTAATTATATTTCTTGTTTAAGTAGTGGTATCGTTTTGAATGGATCGCTACAACCAAGGTATGAATATGTGTTGTATAAAGGTTTTTATGGGAAAGGATTTCTCACATATGTACACACACATGAATGAATGAATAAAATTATAATAATATAGTGAAAGTGAGTGTCTTGAAAGGTTTCTTCAATTGTACTCTAAACTAGACTAAGTTATGACTATTGTATGAGTATGTGAAAGGTCATTCCCACATGGTGTAGGTTCTATGATGAAAGGTGATTCTCATCTTAGAAACCTTTGAGCTATATGATGTGAGGGATTAAGTCCCTACAACCTATTTTATGAACTAAAGTGAAATAAAGGCTTAGAGGTGTTTAAAAAGGGAGTTGGAGCTTAGCACTGAGTGAACATGAAAAATGAGAGTGGGGGTTGCACGTTTTGCAAGTCCAGCTTCCCACACGAGAACCTTCACGTTTAGCAAATACTGGTTCCCAACATAGATGTTGTCTCATGAGATGGAAACCTCCATGCTTAGTAAGTCAAGATTTTCTAGTAGCAATCTCCTTGTTCCATAACTACATGCCCCCGTAGGTATTAGCTTAGTGGATCCACTAGATAGCTATTATGTATGTAGGTCCTACTTTGGCAAGTTGTACCCTTTCATTTCGGTGTGAGAGTAGAACACCGGATTCCATGTAGCTCACATGGTGTATGTCGGTTATGGCAATGTCTCCCGAAAGTTAAGAAATGAACTAACATAAGAATATGAACTCTAGTAATGATTTCTTCAAAAGTTACTTAGTGTAGGTAGGACTATTGACCCTGCACTCTAAGGGATGTTATGGTTAGACTCTTTATGTAATGAAGACTATGGTCTATGTATGTTAATATGAAAGCATGTTAAGGTTGACTTTACTTATGTGAAGACATGAAGTATGATTATGCATGTGAATTACACTTATGACTTCTTAATGTGTTTGCTTAGTATATGTGGGGGTATGGGACTCCATGTGTACTTTGCACAAATGAGCTTGTGAAGGGGTTGTCAGGGTGGTTTACCTATGATATGAACTAAATGGGTTATGACTAATGATGTAGTAAATGAATGAGTCCTTATATGATGTTATGAAGTGTGTTGGTCTTATGTCTAATGTTGAATGAGGATGTTATGACTTGTTGAATCTGATGTGCCTAGTCTATGGTGGCTTCCAGGAATACTTGGTGGGAGTAGTATTATGGGATGCTACTTGCACATTGCCCTAGTGTGACTTGGGGGTTGTCTTAGGTGATGGTTCTTATGTAAAGACTATGTCTTATGGTGTGCTTATGACTCTGAATATATGTGGTTGGATTGATGAAGGCTATATGTAAGTTCACCCTTAGTAACCTTACGGTGATACATTGCACCAAGTATTCCCTAAGGTTTGCTTGAGGAAAGGAGTTAAGATAAAGAGGAAGGTAATGTATTGTATGCATTGAACGTTCCTAAAATGTTATAAGTGGCTCTATGTGCTATTATGAATGGTTTCCATGTGTATGATGATGTATGTGGTTTATATTGTTCCTATTGTGCTAAATGTTCTTGAAGTTTTTCTAAAAAGGAATGATGCATGGTTTCCAACTAAATGTCCTTTTAAAAGCATGTTTTGCATGGTTATCATACTTAGTGCATTCTTGTACTAACACCATTCTTCTTCATCTTTTTACACCAAATGTAGGTGGTGGTGGCTAAAGGGTCTTTCCTAGAAGTAAGGAGCTTGGCTTACTATTCCCAAGTTCGGGTGTGTCCTTAAAGATTCATGGACATTTATGTTAAAGAGTTTCCTTAAGTTCTATGTACTACATCGTAGTTTCTTTTGTATTGTAAGGGCTGTGTCCCTCTTGTGTTGTAGTCGTGTTTTAAGATGGCTACCTTGAGACGCAGTACTCCGATTTTGTATTCAAGGTTTAAATGAGGTGACTGTTTAAGTCTTGTGTTATATTATGAAAAAGTTTTAAATTTTCCGCTATATTTCTATGACAAATGCTATGACGAATGCTAAGGGATTGTATAAGACCTCTGAGAGGTCGAATATGCCGGTAACGGCTAGAGGGTGCTCTCGGGTCGTTACATAGGCAAGTTGGAAGGATAATGGGGGAATTGCGGAGTCATTCGGTGATACCGAACTAGCACGCCTAGAGTTACAGTTGCAAGACCAAGAAAAAGCGAAAAATGAAGGTGAGATAAAGAGTAATCGGTGAATCGCTGAATACCCGACTTACTTCGCCGAGTAGCTCTGAGCAGTGATATTTCAGACTTGTTTAAATTAGTCTTGGCTAGAGAGAAAAATTCATTCAGAAAGAAAAAAAATTATTCAGAGAGAAAACACTACCAAAGGGTTGGGAGAGCGATTTTAGCAAGTTTTTGAGAGAGATTTTGTAAGAGAGAAGATTATCAATTGAATTTCATCTATAATTTCATCTTGTACCCAACTATGGGGGTGATAATTAATTTTGATCTTATTATTTCTTAGATGAGTGACTAAAACCCTTTACTTGAGGTTTTGATCATGAAGAGAATTGTTGAATTTACTTAATGGGTGTTTATTAATTGCCAAGAATGGTGCTAATCTGAAGTGGGTCTAAGTTGTTACTGTGTTTCGAGATTGAATTGCGCTACGTCGTGTATCAATTTCAGTGTTGTGCACTTGCTCGAGAGAGAGGTGTGAGGCCAAGGTGGTAATCTTACCGTCCTTAGTACTGGGTTTTCTTAGTTTCAGCTAGAGAGATTGAAATAGGAGCTTTTCGTTTGTATCCAGCTCAAGAGGGTGGGTTTGATGAGGGTAAAGAGGTGGGCTTTAGTCATTCAGTGTTAAAGTTTGAAAGAATTCAACATAGAAAAGGTAATTGTTCGAGAGAAAGTTACTTTATATATGGTTCGACCTACCCACAACAAATTAGTCTATTATGAGCAGTAATGTTTACCCGTTTTGTTGAGATTCAATAGTTGGCTGATCAATTCCCCCAGTTTTACTTTAATCTTTGATTACTTGAGTAGAGCTATAAGTTTTAATTGGTAGTTAAAAACCCAAAATTTGATATTTGAATATTAATTGTTAAAGAAATGTTTGATTGAAGAGACTGTCATTGTACTTCCATTAAAGTGATTCGAAGGAAGCACTACTCCCTGTGGAATCGACTCCAACTCACATAGTTGGGTTATTATACTGAAGAACAATCGTTGCCATTTATTATTGGATGAAATGCCACTTGATACGTTAATCACCAACCTAGTGAGTTGTGTGAACCTTGCTTGAACCCTCTTGAGCCTTACCCTTTTCTAGGAAGAAACTTGAGCAATTGTGACCTCTCTTTTTCCATTCACTGATAACTTTCATAAAGTATGGTTTGTTTAATAGCCAACTTAGGCCAAAAGCTTAACATGGGGTGTGGTGAAAAGAGAAGGAAAGTCAAGAAGTGTGAGAAATCCCCCATTGAGTAATGGTTTTGAAAATAATGGAACCCCTCATTGTAAAAAAAGAGAGAAAAGAGAAAAGAAAATGAAAAAAAAAGAAAAAGAAAAAAAGAAGGAGATAGTTGTGAAATAAAGTAGTGGAAATTGCAAAAGAAATTGGGTATCCGGTAGTTCATATGAAGCTGAATAATGGGGTGGATTATGATCATAATTGAAATGTTAAAGAAAAGAAGGAAAGTGATGTCCAAACCATACTTCATGAAGGTATAAGACACTAAGCCTAAATAACCATACATTGACACTCAGCCCGTTACAAGCCTTGAAAAGACCTTTGTGATCATGAGTGAGGTGAAACGAATGTTGATTGGAAAATAAGGGCAAACTTATGGGTGACATCATGCATGTGTTCGATAAGACCACGGTCTGTTGCTCAGGTTTCGTAGGTCATGGGTCGATAGTTATTTTTGGGGCAGTTGGGTTTTTTCCTAATTATTCTAGCCTAATACTATGTCATTTTACCCTTCACTATGACCACTAAATAAGTATTTTAACCCCCAAATTTTGCTAATAGAAATCATTCTGTCAAACTTCAAAAAGATTAACAAGTCTCCTCTCCAAATAGTTCTCGCTCAACAAAGCGTGAGGAAGAAGGGTTCAACCTAGGGTTTCAAGTCAAGTCTCCATTCCTCTATAGAAGATAGACAATTGGCTTTGAGGTATGATAGTTTTCATCCATGGGTTCCTTCCAATCATGGAGTTCTCAAATTCTCCTATTTTCAAATTAAGAAATCCCCAATTGAGTTAGGGTTTTCAATATTTTTCGTCGGTTCTCTTAGTTATTTATTGAAATAATTTAATTATGATCACTTCTGCATGAATTGATGAAATACTATGATTTTATAATGTTTCCCTTATGAACTAATGTAATCCCCATGTTTTTTCAAGCTATGAGTGTATAATGTGGGTCTTGCATTATGAAAGAAGAGTTTTATGAAATCAAGCATGAATTAATAGAATCACATGAATTTTAGATGAAATCCTTATATAACCCATGTTTTCTTGATGTTGATCATTGAAAGTGGGTTTTGAACCTTGAAATGGGATATATTGAATTATGCATGTTCTTATGAAATCTATGAACATGTTTAAGGATTCTTTTAGAGTGAAGTATCAAGGATGATGTTGTTGTTGTGTTGTTGCAAGGATTTCTCATATACACAGGAAAACATAATTGTGAAAGGTTGTCTCACATAATAAGGATTCTAAGGTTGAAGGGTCTTCTCACCTACTTAAATCAAAAGATAAAGATCTATCCTAATGAAACCTAGTTTTGATTTGATATTGAACAATACCTTTCAATGGATAATGACATAGCCTGGATGTTTTATTGAATGATACCTTTACATGGATGACTTACGACTTAGCTTTGATTAGAAAGATGGTGTGCCCTTCTATAGATAAGAAGAAAAAAGTAAGAAATGACTATTCCATGGGAATTATGATTAGCACTGAGAGGGTATTGAGATAGAAGCTCTCCCGTTAGTAGAGGTCGGGTTTCTAGAAGAAATTTCCTTATCCCTTACCTATGTGTCCCCATACGATGATTGTCTAGATAGACATTAGCTAGTAGTTCATAGTCCTTATCTTGAATAGTAGGATAACCCTCTTTGGTGTTGGAGACAAGGGGGATAATGTTATAGCTCATATGGTCTCTATGTTGGTTAAGGCGACTTCCCACAATGATAATGAACCAAGGTTACTTAAACAAGTATCACATGTGATTTCAAAGGTTTTAAACATGTTAGCTTACATTGACCATGTTTTATGGCTTATGTTTTCTAACTCTTCTTATATCATGTTTTAGCTTTATCAATTACATGTCGTGAAATGTCCTCTTTTATAATGATTTAAATGTTTTATGTATAGCTATCATACTTTGTACATTATTTTCAACTAACGTATAATCTTGCCTATATTTCCCTAAATGTAGGGTCCGACAGTCAGGGTCCTCATTTTCATGGCTAGTGCTTGATTATGAGGTTTCCGAGTTTGGTGAATCCTCATGCTTCAATGATGTATTTTCATTGTTCTGTTTTCTTCCTTATTTTCAATTATTGACATGATGTATAGGCTAGGCCCAATTTTATTCTTTTTTATTAGACGACTAATAAGACAAAGTGTTTAGACTTCTGCTTTACTTTAATAAAACCTTTGGACTTGAAATATTGTCTTTACCTCTTTCATTTCTATTTCTTATGTTACGAATGCTTAGTGGGTTGATGGGGCCTCGCAAGGTCCTATACGCCATGTTACATCTAGGGTGTACCCCTGGGTCGTGAAAAACTATGTAATCTGAGCACAAGTTTTAGAATGGTCGTAGGATGTCTCATAAGCCACGTCGAGTAGAGTCTTGTTCATGAATGGGATGCACACCACATTTATGAATAAGAGGCTATAAGATGTTCAAGAAACTCTATTTATTTCATTACTCTAAAGTCGTGTGATAGAGTTTAACTTTATAAAGTCTCTCTCCTAAACCTTATCTGATGCTCTAAAATATATGGCTACTCAAAGAGCTTATGCCAGAAGGAATGTAAGACCCGAAAACTAGTAGGCTAAACGAGAGCTTGACTTGAGGGTTAGAGTCATGAATTTAGCTTCCTGTACTCATAATGAAGGATTTCAGGGTAGAACGTCAAGGCATGACTCCACAAGGACCAACCAAGGGTCCTTGAGGATGACCGTAAATCTACCCCAAAACAGTCTACTCATGAAAGGTACACACACCCCGTGGGTAAGGGGTCAAGGGTCGGGGTCCAAGAAGATGAGCTGCAGATCACCACCCACGGATGACCAGCACGGCCCGTGGGTCCACCCATGGCCTGTGGACGTGGTCTCGTTGGTGAGGCAGAACTTTGGTCTTAGGCGGTTAAGTGGGGGGCATTATGGAACTTTCCGGTATTAATTCGGGGTTAAGTGATGTCATTTTATTAGAGTTCAGACCACCTATATAAACACATTAGACCACTAAATTCATTGATCCTAGACATTAATTCAACTCACCAAAAGAAACCCAATTCCCTTAAAGAAATTCTCTCTCTAGAAAGTATAGAAGAAGAAGAAGAGAATCAAGCTAGGTCAAGTAAAGAATCCATTGTTGCAAGCTTTGTAAGGCCTTATAATCAAGGTATGATATATTATTTATCCTTGGATTCTTTCATCTATGGAGTCCCCTAGTTATTCCACAATTGTGAAAAGGAAATCCCCAATTCAAGTTAGGGCTCATTCCAATATTGTGGGTTAAGTTGAGCATGAATCCCATTGAGTGGATATTGCTTTTTTATGATTGATTTATTAGAGAATTATATTATTATGATGATATAACATCTTTTCCATGACTAAACCTAGTTAACTGATGAATGAAGTAATGTGGGTTTATGCCTTGTGAAGGGAAATTGAGGATTCATAGATGATCTTCTGGAATTGTTAATATGTATAGTAATTCTTCAAGAATAAAATCATGTAGACATGAATTGAATTAGAATAATGTATATGTGATGGATCTTGACTAGTAATGCTTTAGATTGAATCTTTATGATCATATATGACAAGAATTGTTGAAGAATGAAGCATGTGACTAGAATGTCTTGTGATCTAGGTATGTATGATGATTGTCAGAAGTAAAGCTTTTAGAGTAAGGCTTGTAATCATGAATGAAGAATTCTAGGGCTTTGAGAGTAAAGCTAATATGTTGAATTATGCTTGTAATGGCTTTGATAGTGAAGCATATATGAGAATGGTAGAATAGTAGATATCATTGTTGTGGAAGGACTTTACCCACCTCATCTACCTTATGAATGTTCGAATCCATAAAAGTGATAGAATTACTTGAAACATGGAATTGATTGTCAAGGACATCCCTTCATGAGGTATGGGTTAATTAAGTCTTAATAACTAGTCTAAGGGGTGTATGCTTGGCACAAATGGATATTGACAATGCGATGGAGGCTCACACCTAGTTGAGTTTGGGCTTCCAAAGAAAGGAGGCTCACACCTAGTTGAGTCCGGGCATCCAAAGTAAGGGGGAAATATGACATAATAGAGTCCATGTTTTCCCAAAGTAAGTCTCATGAGATGGAAGGCTTCACATAGAGGAGTCCGGATTTCTAATAGCAATCTCCATATCCAATGAACTAAGACATACTTGAAAGGGTATCGCCTAGTGTTCAAAAGCATTAATGAACTAAGACATGCTTGAGAAAGCATCTCCAAGTGTTCAAACATAATGAACTAAGACAAGCTTCAGAAAGCATCTCCAAGTGTTCAAACATAATGAAGTAAGACATGCTTGAGGATGCATCTCCAAGAGTTCAAATACCTAATGAGCTTAGACATGCTTAATAAATTAACTCATAGTAGTAAAGATAAAAATGAACTTAGACATGCTTAGTGAAGTATCTCATAGCGTGCAAGGGTAAAGAAGAGGAACTAAGATGTTCTTAAAGTGGTATCTCCTAGTGTTCCAATTTTTTAAGAGAGGGACTATACCCCAACAAAGAAGTAATATTATGAGGAACTAAAGTGGTACTTAGCATGGGTAGGATTATTGGGTCTTATCTATTCATTGCACAAGTATGACTTAAGGTTACCTAGAAATTATTTCTCTTATATGATGTATGTTTAGATGGGATTGTGCTATAGTTGCCTTCCTTGTTATGAATGACTAAAGGTGAAGATTCCCTTGTCTATGAGAAATAAGCTTAGGATGATATCAAAGAAGGTAAGTATGTAAGATGGCCTAAGGTGGTACTTAATATAGGTGAGATTATGGGGTCTTATCCATGCATTTCACAAGGATGACTTGAAGCTACTTATAAGGTGTTCCTATTATGAAATGAAGGACTAAGGGTTGACTAATGCTTATATTATTCCTATGTTGGAGATTATGCCTATCACTGGGTGGTTGTCTCTTATGCTTAAAGTTTATGTTACATGAAGTATCTCATATGATTATAGCATATGACTTATGCTCACTAACCCTTATGTTATGCTCTTATGATGTTATGCTAGCTATTATATTTCGTACATTCTTTACTAACGCATACTCTTTCCTACATTCTTATCAAATGTAGGGTCCGACGATCTTCAGTACCATTCTCGTAGCTAGGTTCTTAGTAGGACCAAGGAGTTGAAAGTTGGTGAGTGCTCATAGCATTCGAGGATATTGTCAGCATTTCCTTTATGTCTTTCTTTTATTTTTTAGACTATTGTATGGGCAGTGTCCCAAGAGTTATTCAAAAGTTGTTTTAGATGGTTTGAGACAAATGTTAAAGACTTTCGCTTCATTTAATGATACTTCAATTGTATTGAAAAATGTTTTAAATTTCCACACATTCTATTATCTTATGTTATGATATGCTAAGTAGCTTACATTGAGTCTGTCGGGGTTTTATATTCCATGTTACAGCTACGGGTATCGCTGGGTCGTGACAAACTTGGTAATCAGAGCACAAGGTTTAGAATGGTTGTAGGATGTCTCAAACCACGTCGACTAGAGTCTTGTTCATAGATGTTAAGCGCACCACATTTATGAATAAGAGGCTATAAGATGCTTAGGAAATCTCACTTCTTCATTCTCTTAGTCGTGCACTAGAGTTTAACAATATAAGGTCTTTGTCCTAATCGACGCCTGTTTGTTTTCACGGTATGTCTAATACAAGGTCAAATGCTAAGAGGGATGAGGAAGCCAGTGTGGAGCAAGAGGTTCCTCTCAAAGCTCCTCCCCAAGCTCCAATTGACCCTATAAGGGAAAATGTGACTAATGCGGAGTTCAGGTTAGCTATCCAAATGTTGGCTCAAGCCGTGACGGCTCAAGTTAATAGGGAAGTGATTTCTCCAGTGAACCCTAATGTAAATTCCACGGCTTTAAGAGTGAGTAATTTTATGAGGATGAAACCTCCGGAGTTTTATGGCTCCAAAGTGGAGGAGGATCCTAAGGAGATTATTAATGAGGTTTATAAAGTACTTTGTATTATGGGATGACTTCAGTAGAAAAAGTGGAGTTAGCCTCTTACAAATTGAAAGGTGTGGCTCAAATAGGCTATGATCAATGGAAGAGGAGTAGATTGGTAGGAGCGGGTCCCATAGAGTGGGAGGTGTTTAAGTTGGCATTTCTTGATAGGTTCTTTCCCTTAGAATTGAGGGAGGCTAAAATGCAAGAGTTCATTAACCTTAGACAAGGCAGCATGAGTGTTAAGGAGTATGCCTTGAAATTTACCCAATAATACAAGTATGCTCCAACTATAGTGGCCTATTCTACGGCTAGGATGAATAAGTTCATGATGGGAGTATCCGACTTAGTAGCAAAAGAATGTTGTACGACAATGCTTGTTGGTGATATGGATATATCACGTCTTATAGTGTATGCCCAATAAAATGAGGAATCGAAACTCAAGAAAAAGAATAGGGAGGTAAAAAGATCTAGGACGGGTGATGGGAACATCTCCAATGTTAGGTCTGATGGACAAGGTAGACCTATGTTTAAACAAAGGTATTCTAGTCAACATTCTCCCAATACCCCTAGGTTTAACCAAGAGAAAGGTGGTGGGTCTCCATCACCTAAGCCTACTTGCACCAAGTGTGAAAGGAATCACCATAGTAAGTGCCTAGCCTTCATGGATGGTTGTTATGGTTGTGGAAAGAGTGAGCTCAAAATGAGAGATTTCCCTGTGCTTAAGGCTAAGGCAAGAGCGGATAAGAAAGTTTCCACTGGTTGTTCAGATGAGGATGCTTAAAAGAAGAATAGGTTCTATGTCCTCTAAGCTAGAGGTGAGCATGAGTGCCCTCCGGATGTTGATACCGGTATGTGTATTTTATGCTTTAGTAGATTCCAAATTACTTGAATGTTGTGACTTTATATGTTAGACTTTGATGTTGTCTTGAGTATGAATGGGCTACATTCTTGTTATGTGTTGTTTATAGTAGAACACCACTTGGCCATTCTATGTTTTGGGTATGTTGGTGAAAGCTGAAGTGATAACCTGATCCGACCTTAGTATTTAAAGAAATGGTGTTTAGAAAGTCAACCTAGACTTACTCCCACATGGGAGATGGTGTGCTTTGGTAGCAAGGTCGTTGAATATTCTTAGTGGCCATGATTTCTTTACATGCATATTCATGAAAAGGCCTAAGTCTTGATAGAAATGACTTATGTGCATTGTTTTTCCTCATATTGTAGTGCATTGAGTAGAGTTGCTTATAGAACTTCATGAGATGAATAGATGGGCATGCCTTAGTTTGGACTTGAAATATTCCTCCTAGAATAATTACTTTTTGAGAGTAAATTGCATATGAGCTCCATGAGTGTATGTTGAGCATGTTGTAGCTTTGAGATGGTAGTTCCTCCTTGAATATGAGTAGATGTAGAATTTCATGTATTTTGGGTTGTTAGATGTAGTTCCTACTTCCTTATGTTGCATTGTGTATGTTTAGCTTGGAGTTGAAGTTTTCCTCCTTTGTTTATGTGCATTTAGATGAGTTGCATGCATGATGGGTTGCTAGTCTAGAGTCTTGAGCTTAAGAAGTGTTTATAATGTCATTCGAGGATGAATGTTCCCAAGGGGGAGATATTGTAACACCCGAAAACTACTAGGCTAAAATCGAGCTTGACGTGAGGGTTAGAGTCGTTAATTTAGCTTCCCATACTTAGAATGAATGTTTTATGGGTTTCACGTCAAGGCAAGACTCCCCAAGGACAAACCAAGGGTCCTTGAGGAGGACCATAAATATTCCGCAAAATAGTCCACTCCCGAAAGGGACCCATGCCACATAGGGGGGACCCACACCCCGTGGGTGAGGGGTCGTGGTTCAGGTTCACAGAATATGAGCTGCACACCACCACCCACGGATGACCAGCATGCCCCATGGGTCTACCCACGGCCCGTGGGTGTGATCTGATGGGTCAGGCAGAACCTTGGTCTTAGGCAGTTAAGTGGGGGGCATTAGGGAACTTTCCGGAATTAATTAGTGGTTAAGTTGTATCACTGTATTAGAGTTTAGACCACTTATATAAAGACATTGGACCCATAAATTTATTGATGCTAGACATTATTTAAACTCACCAAAAGAAACCCAATCCCCTGCAAGAAATTCTCTCTCTACAAAGTAAAGAAGAAGACGAAGAGAATCAAACTAGGTTAAGTCAAGACTCCATTGTTCCAAGATTTGTAAGGCCTTATAATCAAGGTATATATCTTATTCATACATGGATTCCTCCATCTATGGAGTCACTTACTTATTCTACAATTGTGAAGATGAAATTCCCAATTCAAGTTAGGGTTCCTTCCAATACTGTAGGTTATGTTGAGTATGAATTCAATTGAGTAGATATTGCTTGTTTATGATTTATTTAGTAGTCAGTTATGTTATTATGATGATATTACATGTTTTCCATGGAGAACCCTAGTTAATTGATGAAATTGAAGTAATGTGGGTTTATGCCTTGTGAAGCGAAATGGAGGTCATAGATGATCTTCTAGAATTGGTAATATGTATAGTAATTGTTCAAGATAATTCCCAAGAACACACCAAGAACTAAAGTTAAACAAAAGTATCTAACCCCCAAAAACAAGGTTTACATACCCTATTAATAGAAAACATAGTCCCAAACAAAAAAGAAATGAAATACCGAAATAAACTTCTTAGAACCTTCAACTTTCAGATGCAAACGACGGACCTGCGGTGCATGGGTCCCCTCTCGTGGCTCCACACTTAGACTATTTCATTAGGTACTGGAACTCAAACTTTTTGATATAAATGACGGACGTGTAAAACGGTACGTAGGTCGACCTACGGTTCGACAATGGCTTCAGTGGTTCCATACTTAGTCAAGACTTCCCTGATGCTCCATCTACGACACAAACCTATGTTGCATGATTGGGCCTATAGTCCGTAGGTCACTTCCGTAGATGGCTCCTTCAGCAGAAATTCAGCTGCTATCTCTCTCAACCTCATCCAAGCCTATTTCCTTAAAATATTACCTTAAAAGAAAGAACTCCGTAAATTGAATGTTAAATTACTATAATACACCCAACTTAAAAGTAGGCACCTTTTCACATTAATGGATAGTAACATTTTCGAAGGTTTGTGACTTTTTTGTTGAGTTATGATTTGTTTGAAGGGTCGTGACTTATCTGATAAAGCACGATAAACACCTTTTCATACTATCCTTTGTTGTGTATAAATAGATAGGTTTTCTCACACTTATAAGCTACAAATTTTGTAAGTTTTCTATTCATCTTCTTAAACAAGAAGAATTGTGAAAGTTGTTCAATTATGCAATTATAATTATTTTGTGGGTAAAATAGATAGATCAACAAAAGTTGATGCCACAATGAAAATAGAAATACTCAACTTCAAACTAGAAGACTATCTAGATAATTAATATGTTCTCATTTTTATAGTCATAAGTATACTTTTGCAGCAACTTCTACTTGACCAGAAGTTAACTGATTTTTTGTTGCATAAACTACAACTTGGTGTTCACGTTGTGCAAAGCCTCAAGTTGTTCAAGAAAAATGATTTGATCAAAAATTGGTCTGAAGTCCTAACTAGATTTAATAGGTAGTCATCAGTTTCCAATTTATTTGTTGTACTTTATTTTTATTCTGTTTAATATAGAATGTTCTTTTTTTTCTGGGGTTGGGGGCACATTTCTAAGACCACAAAGTTAAAAGGCGTTTTTATATATTCTACATACCCTTAAATTAAAAGTCTATTTTTAAAAAAAAAAAATTCATATCAAATTAAAATTAGACAAATCTATATGTATCTTTTTTTATTTATTCTACATTAAAAGAATGAAATGCCTAGCTTAAATATTAAATTATAAACATAAAACACTAAATTTAGTATATCTTCTATAATTTATATTGTATTAAATTTATTTATTTATATTATATTAAAAACAAGCACCTTTTCACATTGAAGGTTTGTGATATTTTCAAAGGCTTATAACTTTTCCAATGAATTGTTACCTTTTCGAAGGTTGTGACTTTTTACAAAGTTGCAACTTTTCCAAAGAGTTGTGACCTTTTCAAAGATTATTACTTTTCCAATGAGTTTTGACCTTTTAGAAGGGTTGTGACATTTTTTATAAGCGACAATAAGCATTCCTTCATACCCAACCCTTTCTTGGGTATAAAAAGAGGGGTTTCCTCAAATTTTCGAACTACAATTTCATAAAGTTTTTCATTGTTCTTCTTCTTCTTCATAAAACACTCAATTTACTATATTTCATATATTTTATATTTTATTTATTTATTTATATTATATTATATTATATTTAAATAAGACATCATTTCACATCGAATGATTACGACTTTTTCAAAGAGTTGTGACTTTTCTATTGAGTTGTGACGTTTCCAAAGGGTGGTGACTTTTATGACAAGAAGCCATATGCACATGCTCATAACAACCTTTGTTAAGTATAAATGGAGGGATTTCCTCACATTTTTAAACTATGATTTTTTTTATGTTTTCTATTAATCTCTTCTTACAAACTCAAGTATGATTTACAAATGTTAACAATCTCAAGGTTCAGTGAAATTTGAACACTTCCTAACATCAATGTTAAATTATATAATACTGCACCTAAAAACATTCAATTTAGTATATGTTTTATATGTTTTTATCTATATTTATTTATATTATATTATATTTAAATCAAGAACTCCAACAATACAATAATAACTAAATAACCCACTACGGGGGAGGGAGGAAAAAGTATATTGAAGAGGTGTAACTAAGAGATTTTAAGAGTGACTAACTTTCATCAGTAATCAAAAAAAAGTTTACATTCACTATTGATGTTTGTGAAATCAAGACACAACTTCCAATACAAGTGTCTACGATCGTACATTAGTAAAGTAACCCAACCAAGGATTGGGGTCGAGTCCCAAGAGAGTGGTTTTGAGAATTAACAGAAAAATAAAATTAAGTTCTAATTAGTCATAGCTAAAAAAAATTTATTGAATATAAACATGTTAAATCTAAAGGGTGACACAATGGTGTCAATTAACAATGGGGGTTTGTCATAAGTAAACAAAAACAACAAATATGCAAAGAGTACTACTCAAGGAGATGGGATATTTGGGATGTGATAGGAATACGAGATAAACTAAACTATTGGGTACATGGTTTTGATAATAAATCCGTTGAATATTTGTGACTAGGCTAGACTATAGTGTGGGTAAATTCTCTCTCGAGCAACTTACCCTAAATCAACTCGGTTTCTCTCGAACACCGAGTTGCCACATGAAGAAAAGCCTCCACCCTAGCCCACTCACTCTCTCGAGCTGAGTGTGTGAGAGAAGGACTAGGGTTCACTCTCTCGAGCTAAACCTCATGTCGACCCAATCCCACTGGCCATCAATTTAGTAGTTTCAGTTTTACAACCTCTCTCTCGAGCAAGCCGAAAACACAACGGTGAAATCATATGTACAACTACAATTTCATTAAGTGGCACCAAAACTACTAAAAAAAATCACATCTAAACAATAAATAAATCATCAACAAGCGAGACCCAACAGATAATCTAACCCATATTCACAAAATCACACCCCAAGAATTAGGGTTTTAGCTATACATTTAAAAGAGATAGAAATTTATACCAATATGAGTTTGCATTCAAATGTGTATGAAGATTTAAGTCTCAAAACAAGCAAAGAGTGAAGACTCCACAAGACCAAAGTCCAAATTCTTGGAGTTGAAACCCTTTGAATCTTCAAGTTCTTCAAAACCTTCTCCAAACTAAGAACTCAAAATTCTATGTTAAATATTTTATATTCAAAATCTGATATTAAGCTACAACTCTCAACGAGTATTTATAGTTTTAAATAATTTGTGCTGCAGTGGTTCATTCGGCGTCGTTAGTTGAGATCGCCGATCAACTCGGCAATCCACCCTTTAGTAGGTTTCATCGCCGTCTTTTTCTATCCTTCAACATCCTCGTGTTTTGGATCATTGGGTGATAGAGTACTTCTTCACAGAACTGCTCGACAACACGCTGACTGCTCCTTTTCACCGTTGATTTGATCCTTTCTTTCAGGGCTCATCACACTGGAACAAAAGGCGAGGATATGACCTTTTGGCGACTTGCCAAACGGGTTCGGCGATTCTCAGATCTTCATTTCTTCATTCTTTCAGCTGCCTTTGTTCCTTTTTGCTAAGTAGTGTCCATGCTTTCCCTCAAACTCCAAATACCTGAAACTGAAGTGTTTTCATGAGATATTGAGACAAAATATGCATTTGAGGGCACTAATGCTATCAAAACATAGCCCTAAATTAGTCCAATTTGTGGACTAATCAACACGCCCAACTTAAACTTTTGCTTGTCCTCAAGTAAACTCGAGTTCAGCCATTCAAAAAGGGTTTCTCGAACAGTGCTACACAAGACTCAATAATGAATGCACATAACAAGACTCAATTTACTTATGCAAAGATCAAATGTGCACTCAAAGATTCAAGGTGTGACTCACCAATATCAAAGAATCTCATGCTCACAACACTTGCTTCAAATGCAAGTTCAAGCTCAACCAAAGTGTTCAAATGCCCTCACACAAGGGATGATTCCATACTCACACACAAAGGTTTAATCATTTAAAGTTCCGGAATCAAATGTAACGCTCACTCTTACAAGGAAGAACATAATGTGTGCTTTCACCCATAGGTTTGCCTGTATTTTCCAATAAATATTTGTTGAGGCTTACTCAAGATCAAAAAGGTCTTCTCAAGGCTTGTAATGGGGCTGAGTGTAAAGGTATGGTCATTTAGGCTCAGTGACTTTCATCCTCATGAAATGTGGTGCTCCCAGCATTTCTTCTCCTATTCCTTCATCATTCTCTTTAGTGCTCATAAGTCATCCTATTATTCACTTTCCATGAATTGTTTGGAAATTCCATTTCTTTTGTACTTTATTCCACAACGTTATTTTTCATTCTTTTTCTTTTTCTTTGTCATTTCTTTCTTCTTTCTTTTTTATATGGAGGGGTTCAATTTTTCTCAGAACCATGGGTAAGAGGGACTTTCTTGCACTTCTTGATTTGTCTTCTCTTTTCACCACACCCCCAACTTAGGCTTTTGGCCTAAGTTGGCTATTCAACTATCCACAACTTCATGAGGATTATGGGTAATGGATAAAGAAAGGTCTAGTTTTCATCAAGTTTCTTCCAAAGGAAGGTAAGGCTCAAAGGGTGTTCAAAAGAGGTTCACACATGCTCACAAGGTAAGCCACAAAGAGGTATCTGTCAAATTGGCTCAGACTCTTTAAAGTTTCCTAAGATCATATCAAGAGACAGCCTTACATAGTCGACCGAAAGAACGGGGTAAATTCTAGGTATTGTTACGCAAGGTTCACAGTAAGCTCATCACATAAGGCATTGACACTAAAGTTAAACAAGACTTCATACTTTCGCTAGTGTGCAACAGTTATCAAAAGAGAGTCAATTTGATACATGGCTAATCACAATGAGATGCAAAGAGTTCACAAATTATCTATGCAACTTCATTTTGTCTCATCGTAGCTGCACATTTATGTTCGTTCGATTAAGAGCACTATTCAATTCATCAGTATTGATTAGAACCGAGACTTAAATTTTGCAAAAAAACAACCACATTCAATCACAGAAGGGGTGGCAAAACTTTTTTGGAAGGGGCAAATTCATTTGCAATTTAAAATGCAGAGCCAAAAGCTCAAACATTCACACAAAAAAGAATGTAATAACACAGTAATAATTAAAACCCAAAATATATAATCAAAATAAATATTCACAAAGGTGGGCCTCACCCCACTAGAAACAAAAATCATTTGTCCTCAAATGTAAATGAAAGTATCCAAAAGTTAAAGTAAGCAAGACAGAGAGGGAGGTAAAGAAAGGTCTTACCTACACAGTCACTCCCCCTGTCGGGGCCTCAGTGCCCGGTGTAATGCTCTGAATATGGGCATCAGTGCCCGGAGTAACCTCAGAAGGAATAACAGTGCCAGATCCACTAGGAGCTATTGTAGACGTATCAGTCGGCGATGTCTGGGTCACCGGCTTCATAACCGTCTCTACAAGATCTGGCAACTCTCTGAATATTCTATCATCTCGATTATCTCTCATCTCCCCATCGTGTGCTGCTACCAGCTCCTCCTCAGTCTCTGCATCCGACTCCTTATATGCTGTGTCATCCCTCTGCATTTCTCCGGTGGTAGCCGGAGGAATCCCCGAGGTTTCAGGATCATCCTTGTCATCTTCACCCTGAATCAATGAAGTGATGTTGGTAGACTTCAAATAGTCTATGTGCTTCCTCAAATCTGCTACCTCGTCTTTCAAAGCCGAAATCTCGAATGTCTCCCCCTGTCTGCTCTCGCAAGCAGTGACTCTAGTAGCCAGATCATCAACAAAAGCCCTAAGGGGAGTTAGTGCAGCCAAGATAGGACTGTCGATCATTCCTGGGATGGATCTCTCCAGTCGAGTCGCCCTCATATCAGCTGAATAGGCTGATTCCGCATTTTAAGAATCATCGCCTAAGTAATCTTGGCGGGGTGGAAGGATGATAAAACACCTGGGACCTGTGAAGAAGAGGAAGGGCAGGTGTACCTGAAGGCTCAGAGGCCGGAGTCGGTGAATATGCCTCTGCTTGTAACGTGTCAACATCGACTTTTGGGGAAGTATCTTCCGAAGCTTCTCTCCTCCTGTCAACCTCATCTCGTTTGTACTCGGCCTCATTATGCCGAATGTCAGTGGAGGAAGACGGGGTGATCTCAATATCCCTCGTAGTGTCTCGAGGTACTCCAGCACGCTGGCACAGCTCGGTGATCAAGACTGGAAATGGCAGAGAAGTCAGCTTCTGTTTGGCTCTCATGGCCATCTCTTGTGAAATCAACAGTCCCAGGTCAATGCGTCTCCTAGACATGATAGAACCAAGGCAAGCTGCGTTAGGATGGCGTAAAATGGACTCGTTCTGGGATGGCATTATTGTACTGCTGATGAAGGAAAACCAGAACCTTCCAGCAATGTTCAAGTCCCTCTTCTCAATAGGGGCTCCTACCCCGATCCACCTCGGGGTGGTGTCAGAAATCAAATGAACCAACTAACCCTTCAAATCCTCTGGGGCTGAACAATAGGCAACCCCTCGTAAGGAAGAATAGAGTGTAGCGGTCGACCCATTATATTATTAATATACTCGCTGTGGCACTCACCTTCCTTGCCTCTGACCATGACCGACTTTACTGGTCTAAACTCACTTGCCTTCTTCTTGTTCTTAGGAACCAACTACCCAAATGTTGTCTAAAATTCCCTAACCCAAGAAGGAATGTAAGGGCTACGGGGACTTGTGAACTGCTCAAACTCATGGTATCGGATGGTTTCAATCACATCGGGATACTTGCCTTCTAGGCCCTCCGTAGATAATAGTTTCCCCTTTAGGATGTTCCGTACCCCATCACTTTTCAATTTTTTCAGCAGTCTAGGATGAGGAATGATAGGGGTTGCAGGGGCCAATGGATGTACCTGAGCTGGCACTGAATCATTTTTAGGAGGGGTCGCAGCTGCGGGAACTCTATTGGGCGAGGATTGAGATCTAGCCTGGCATCTAATCCTTTGATGAGTCAAAGGCTCCTCGTCTTCTGGTTAAGAAAATTCCACCTAGGTTTCAATATCTACTCATTTTCTAGCTATGTGCTTCTTCCGTTTTCCTTTATCTCCCGGTGGTAGTTCTTTTTCTTTCCTCTTTGGAGTATGTGACCCCCCCCTTCGTTTATGGTTATGCCCTTTGCATTCTTCTGTGATTGCGTGGTTATATTTGTAAGTACCATATCTACAAAAGATCAGACTAAATTAGGAGAAAATCAAACATAAGCACAAAAAATCTATTGCAGACAGACTAACCGATCTATTCGGCTAGTCGCCGAACCTCTTTGGCGAGCTAAGTCGGGCTCGCCGAAGGGATTGGCTTAAAAATTATGGCAAGTCAGCGATAGGAAGGTCTTTCGGTGAATCGCCGACTACTTTCGGTGAGCAAAGGTTTATCCGTCAAAACTTACAGTGCAACAAGGGTTTCAGGGGTGCAAATAAAGAGCGATCAAGATCACTTTTGGCGAGTCGCAGAGTGCTTTCGGTGACCTCAGGTTTCTCGCCGAAAGTTACAGACCCAAACCACAAATTTAACATGAAATGAAAAGCGAGATTAAGACATAACGTGAAATACCAAGTAATTTGGCGAGCTCGACCCAGCTCGCTGAACGGCCCAACGTGCCCATTTTCGATCCACCTTCTCGAATACAACCCCGCAACCCCCGAAAACAAAATTGAAGCATGCACTAATGGGATTCAAACAATACCCGTACTACCCATCACCCCGGGATACTCAGATTTTTCCCCATTTTGCCAAATTTGGCCATTTGACGATATTTGCTCTTAAGAGTGGTGTTACCCGCTCTATCATTGAGAAGTTTTCATCATTTAGCACAAACATGGGATACTCAAACTTCACCCAATCAATCTAAATAACAAGCAACCACAACCCAATACAATTTCATTCATGTAAAAGCACATAAATTACGGGTATTTGACTATCAGAACAATACGGGAAAGATTTCCAAATTAAAATTTGCATTTAAGGATTCTAACTCTATCAGAGAGGCCCAGCACATAACAACACGGTACGATCATTGCAAGTGAGTTTGAAATTTTTGAATGTAAACTCGGGATTCCGAAACCAAGCTTATATGCCAATTAAAACGTGATTGAAAAGCTAGGTGGCAAAGATATCCTAGTTTCGAGCACCAATCAACAACTAAAATACTAATGGAATATAAAAAATATTGAAAATACTACCTTCGTGTGAGTTTCTGAAGATAAAAAGCGAGGGAAAGTGAAGGATTTCAAATTCTAAGACTCTTGGCCATTATAAATTGTCCAGGTCATGCCCATTCGGTGACATTAGTTGCACTTGCCAAGTGGTCACTAGGCTCTCCAAGTTTTACAGGACCTTCAACCGAAGTAAGGGTCCAAACGACGGTCTTAATCGGGAATGCTGAATAGGTCGATGATTCACTGACTGACCATTTTACTCGCCAATATGCATTTTCCAAACACTTTCAACATTTAAACCTGCACCACTAACACACCATTATTTATAAAAGCAAACAAAAGCATTTAAAACCTTGGGTTTCCTCCCAAGAAGCGCCTTAGTTAACGTCGTGGTACGACGCGAGTCCATACTCACTCTCCATTGGTGGGGTTGGTCCTAGTATTACTAGGTAACCCCAATAGTTCATTTGAGTGAAGAGGAGTCACTGCAGAACTCATGAGTGTCCTGATTAGCTGAATCGATCTAGAATGGGAGCTAATCATTTGATTCAGCACTTCAATATTCTCCTTCATCTCTTCCAACATTCGATCTCGTTCGGTGACCTTTTGGAGAATGATTTGTAGTGTGTCCTTAACACGATTGTTCTCCCTGTCTGTAAAAACCTGCATGGCCCAAGAAAGCACGAACACCCTTCACTGAAATTGGTGGTGATAATTTCTCAATCACTTCAATCTTCGCTTTATTAACCTCCAACCCCTTTTGTGACACTTTGTGACCAAGGACTATACCTTCCTTAACTATGAAGTGATATTTCCTAATTTAGGACCAAGTTTGTCTCCACACATCTTTGGATAACTTGTCCTAAGTTCTCTAAACATGATTAAAAGGTGTCACCCACAACCGAGAAGTCATCCATAAATACCTCCATTGATTCCTCCACCATGTCAGCAAAAATAAATAGCATGCAATGTTGAAATGTTGCCGAAGCATTACATAACCCGAACGACATCCTTTTATAGGAAAATGTTCCATAAGGGCAGGTAAAGGTGGTTTTCTCTTGGTCTTTCAGAGCAATGAAGATTTGGTTATAACCGAAATACCCATCCAAAAAGCAATACCAACCTCTCTCTGAGAGTTGATCAAGCATTTGATCCATGAAAGGCATAAAAAGTAATCCTTTTCAGTCCACGAATTTAACTTTCAGTAATCCATGCATACTCTCCATCCAATCACCGGTCACACATATACAAGCTGCAGCTTTTCATTTGGAACTACTATGATACCTCTTTCATTTGCGATAGTCCAACCTATAGCTTTGATATTCTTTCTCAACACCTCAAGGAGCAATTTTACCTGACATTCAAGCAAGTCAGCAGTAATGATCACCGGTAAGGTGTTATTTTCCCTCAAGAAAGCATATCGAAGATGGGAGGGAAGTATTTTCAACACCAGATTTTGTGGTTCTTCTGTTGATGGCTTTGCAGGAGGACTCTCTCATTTTTTTTAGATCAATGTCCAACTTCAGTGGATTCTTTGAATATTCCCCCAAGCCTTAAAGAGCAGCTACTACCTCTTCATAGCCTTGAATTTTGAATTCACCATAGTTAGCAAGCACAACTTGAAATGGTTCGTTCATACACATCAAATGGCTCACACTTGCCACCGCCTCATCAATAATATCAACAGTGGAGACCACGTGAATATCACTTGGGTGTTTCATTGTCTTACAAACATTAAAGGTTACTTTATCTTCGTTCACCCGAAATTTCAATTCTCCGCTTTCAACATCCACCAATCCTCTCTCGGTTGCCAAGAATGGTCTTCCCAAAATGTTGGGAATTTCAACATCTATTTCATAATCGAGAATGACAATATCAGCCACGAAAATGATTCGGTCAACCTTTACCAAGATGACATATAGTATCCCCATGGGATAATTAATTGATTGGTCCGCCATCAAGAGTTCCATTGTTGTGGCTTTTGGTTCCCCGAACCCAAGTTGTTTATAAATCACATATGGCATTAGGTTGATGCTTGTTCCCAAATCGCATATGGCTTTAGCAAATTGGAGCATGCCGATGGCGCAAGGGATGGTGAACACTCCAGGATCTTCTCTCTTTTTTATCAGCTCCTTAGTCATGATTGCACTACAACTATGGGAAACTTCGATTATCTCAAAATCCAAGATCCTTTTCTTTGTTACTAACTCCTTCATAAACTTTGCATAACCCAGCATTTCCAACAATGCTTCCACAAGAGGGATATTAATTGATAAGGATTGAACACCGATAAAAACTTCTTGAACTTCTCATCCTCATTCTTCTTGTTTAGACGTTGGGGAAATTGGGGAGATACTTTTGGTAAAGGTCGCATAACTTTTGGGTTTGAATTGTGTTTATCCATCTATTTTTGTGGTGTTTTTGCAATGCTTTGATGAATAGGTGTCTCTTCTTCCTCTATACCTTTGTTCTCTTCATGCGTTTTAGCTTCTTCATTGCCCATTACATCGCCTATTGCTACCTTTCCACTATGAGTAACCACAGCCAACCCTCTATCATCATCTTCCATTGCCATTTTTTGTTTCAATTGTGCTGAAAGTAAACTCAACTAGCCCTCAAGTATCTTGATTGCATCTGCATTAGAGTTATATTTATTGTTCAATGATGAAAAGTCATATTTCATCCCCTTCAATAAATCATCTGAACTTTCAACTTTCTCTAGGATGCGCGACAACAAATAATTCACCCGGGGACTACTTGCACTCCGTTTCGATTTTGGGCTTTCACTCGAGTGAGTGTGGTCTTTTACATGGTCATCCTCCCTTCTCCAACAATCACTTTTCTCAGCCTAATCTTGATAGTATCTCCTTTTATTTTCCCCCTTGTGATAGTTCCAACCTTGATCCCCCCTCGCTGTAAATAGCGTGGGTAGAAACCCTCCTCGACTCTAAACACTCCACTTGTCCCCTTCGGTTTTCCCGCATTTTCCATGATATGCTCTTGTAATAGCTGCATTTGGGTCAACATTTTCTTGATGTTTGCATCCCTTTCTCTTTCCTTATCAAGTTGTTCTTGTGTCATTCTAAAACAAAAAGGGGAGACTTGGTCCTCTTGAGTGTACCAAGTTTGATTTATTTTCGTCATGTCATTAAGATGAAATGAAGCCACCTCAAATGATTGTAACATTATTCCCCCTCGTCCCAATTGATCTGCTACTCCTTTATTAATCTAATCAAGACTTCGGTAAAAATATTGAAGTAGCAAATCGTTTGGTAGCCCGTGAGTTGGGAATTTAAGTAAGAGTTTCTTAAACCTAACCCACGTTTCATGGATGGGTTCCCCCTCCCATCGCTTGAAACCTTGAATGTTGTCTCTCAATTTCATCATCCTTGATGGGGGGGGGGGTGGGGAAATATTGCATTGAATGCTATAATCAGCTCCTCCCATGATGTAATGGAATTGTTTGGTAACTCGGCCAACCACTTGCTAGCTTTCACTGTTAAATATAGTGGAAATAACTGAAGCCGGATAGACTCTTGTGACACATTCTTGAATGAAAACGGGATGCACACCTCCGTAAAATTTCTTATATGCTCATGCGACTCTTCGTGTTCTAGCCCTCCATAGAATCCCCTCATTTGGAGGAAATGAAGAGTCATGCTAGTGACCCTCAAATATTGCATTCCCATCAGCTTGTGGTATGCAAATTGCAACCATTTTACTTGATTGATATGGGTTGTAAACAGTATTGATACTATCGATACCATCCCGATGACCTGCTTGACTACAATTTACCTCTTCCTCATTCATTTTTACTTCTATGTAGTCTAATAAACAGTACAGAATGCAGCCTAACCCAATTCAACTACAGCCAACAAATTCACAAATCAGATTTTCGATCAAAGAACACTAAGTAACTCTACTCCTCGGCAGCAGCACCATCTTGATTAATGTATCAAGGACACTTAATCGAGTTCTAAGCGTCAACGATCGTTAGTCAGTATATTAACGCAACCAATTGAGTTGGGGTCATTCCCACAGAGAGTAGCTTTCTTTGAATTCAAATACGAAAGTATGATGATGACCCTTTGCAGCTGAGCAGCACACACTTTTAATAATCAAATCTTCAGGATGTCGTTACCAACATGGGTGTACATCATTACCGATAATGCTAAATCGTCACAAGTAGAATGGACTATAAATGAAACAACTTTTTCTCGAACAATTGCTTTATTTCCATTGATTTCTCTCCATAAACTAACCAGCCCACATTCTCATCAAATATACTCTTTTGAGCTAGATACAAAGGCTGGGTCTTGGGTTTCATTCTCTCAAGATGAAACCATCAAAACCCACTACTAAGGATGCCAAATTGCTATGTTGGTTCCGTACTTCTCTCTCAAGCAAGCACAAAACTCTAAAATCTGTTACATCAATGATGCAATTAGTATATTAAACCGCCATAATAATTTAGACTTGCTTCAGATTAACATCAACAATCGCTAATCAATAACACCCATTTAGTTGAATGCAACAATTGGTCACATTATCAAATGCCTAAGGTTAGGGTTTTAGCCGGTCATGGAGAAAAGATGAAATTCAACACCTACCACGTTTTCCATAGCTGGGTATATGAAATTAGAAAGTTAAAATCAACTAAGATCTTCTCTATTACAAAATCTCAATGAATAACCTTTCTAAAATCACTTCAAACCCACCATGATAGTATTTTCACTCTCAATCTTTTGTTCCTGATGTTTCTAAATACCTTCCCTCTCTAGCAAAAATCATTTTATGCAAGTCTGATGTGTGGCTGTTTGGGACCACTCGGCGAGGTAAGTTAGGATTTGCCGACCATTCGACGACTCACCAATTTTCCTTCCTCTCGCCTTCATGTTTCACCTCTTCTTAGTCCAGCCATTGTAATTTTAGGTGAGCCAGATCGGGATCATCGAGTGATTCCGTGATGCGCCCTCTTTCCTTTCATCTTGCTCATCAACACTTATCTAAATCTCCATCAGTACTTTTGGTGACCTAGTCATCCAACAACGAAGCGATCGACGATCATCAAGCTTGTTTTTCACTTCTCTTTTGCGTTCGTGTTGTCTCTATTTCCCATTTCTATCCTAGCTTTGTTCCTCAATCCATGTACCTTGAAATAAAGGGTTTTGCATAAGTTATTTGCAAAAACATAAGCATTTGAGGACACTAAATCATTGTACATAAAGCCTTAAATGAGTCCAAACCTTGGAATCATCATTATCTGAGTTATCAAAGATTTCATCACCTCTTGGGATGAGCTGATCACATTATTCCAAGTGAGACTCTTCCCCTCATTGAAGATGATGATACACAGATATAGCATCCAAGGTTTTAAACGCTTGGAAGGTGAACCAATCCACGAGACGTGGCTGAGGTTTAAGAAGTTGGTGTTGCAATGCCAAACTCATGGACTTCCAAATAATGTGCTGCTGCATTACTTCTATTTGAGCCTCGACTGGATGAACAACGGAGTTGCTGATCAACTTGTTCCCGGTAGTATAATGCAACAACCCGATGAAGTAGCATCTCAACTCGTTGATTGCACGAACTAGATCAATAGGGCATGGTACAACTGTGAAGACCAAGTCTCTCCTCTCAATTTTAGAATGACAAAAGAGAAGATAAAAAAGGATCAAGAGAGAGACCAAAACATGACTAAAATGATGACCTAGCTGGATATCTTGGCTAAAAATGTCATGGGTGTTGTTTCAAAGAGTGTTAATGATATGGGTGTTGGTAGAGTAAACCCCAATGAAGCACAATCTGAAGCACACTACAACAAAAAGGGCATTTAGCGGCCATTAGGACAAGCACTGGTTAAGCCAAGATCTTTTGCCGCTAAAACATAGATGATTTAGCGGCAATTGATTGTGGAAAATTAAAAGGCTGCTAAATCCAATCCAAAGCGGTTGGTTATGCTCATGTAGCGTCCATTTTTACAGCCAGTAAAACCAACTAAATTGTCGCTAAAACACGTTTATTCTAGCGGCTATTGGTTGCGGCAATTTAAATACAATCCAAAAAAGTTAGTTATGCTTGTGTAGTGTCCATTTATATAGATAGTAAATCCAACCAAATTGCCGCTAAAATACATTAGTTATAGCGGCAATTAAAATAGTTGTTAAATCAAATCTGAAACGACTAATCATGCTCATGTAGCATCTATTTTTATAGTTGGTAAATTCAATAATATTGCCACTAAAAGTTCATATCTTTAACGACAAAAGTGTGATGGCAATTATAGAGGCTATAATATGCTTTTGAAAACATCTTAATTTCCCCCATTTAGCGTGCAATATTTATGGCTATAATATCTTTTTGTCAAATACTAAAAAATATATTTATAATTCATAAAACATAATATATCTCATCAAATCTAAACAAAAAGAAGAAGTATTAATCCAAACTATAGTATCAAAACTTAAAAACTAAAGTTATATTATTTGTACGAAATAACTAATATCATTATATAGACCAATCCAATAAAATAAGGTCTTCAAATAATTTCCACAATGGTTCACCATATTGAAGTATTATTTCATAGGCAAAATTTCCGAACATCATACTCTTTGACCTGAAATAATAAAATAAATATGTCAAAAGATGAAATCTAATTGATAAAAATATCACGAGATAGGAATTATATCATATCATGCAAAAAATCTGAAAAGCCACTTGGAACTCTTATGGAGATTCTAATACAATGTTTTTTCATGTCTTTATAAAAGCATGGCATGTTGAATCAAGATTACTAAACTATGTCATGTCGTTCATGCCCAAAGTTCACTGAATCTCGATAAGAACCTCAGTTTAAATCATTTGTGTTTTGCAGATGACATGTTAGTATTTCATAATGGAGAACTACAACTAGTTATGCTCATGTTAAGAGGGCTGAAAAAAATCTCGTTAGCTTCACGCACTGAAATGTAATGTCTCTAATTCAAATATTTTATGTGTTAATATGAACCAACATGTTATTGAGGACATCTGTGAATTAGACATTGAAAAGACTTTTCATTGTATTAACTAGGACTTCCCTTTTAAAATCTTGAAGCACATAAGGTTTGGAAACAAATGAATAAGGTGGATTCTTTTTATTCTAATATAGTACAATCAGGGGACATTCAAGGGTTGTAGGGTGCTGAATAATGAGAGGAGCACCCTGGAGATTATGCATCTTAGGCTAGTTCCTTCTATTTTTGATTTTTTGTGATTCTAAAGTGGAACAATTTAGACACATGAGGTTGAATCCTTCTGTCTTTGAAGTAGTTCTTAATTGTTAGTCTTTATGTGAATCAGGGGTAATCTCAGATTTTCTTAGTCAATGAAACCCCTAAGAAAGATGAAAGTTTGCAGATTGTAATAACTCTTGTAGAGTATCAAAAAGTCTGATATGGAAAATTCCCAAGAAGACTGCTAAAATGTTAGCATGTTCCAGGAGACATGATGAGGCAGAAAAAGTGGTGGAGGTAGCATCCCAGCCTACATCTAGTGGACAACATAGAGGATAGAAACTCAAGATGTTATGAATATAGCCGAGCTTTCTTATGGACAATGTTTGCAGCAACTATATACCACATTTGGAAAGTTCAAAACGAAGCCTAGTGCCATCAAAGCTTAGACGATAATCTAATACAAAGAGAGTAGGGATTAAGTGAGAAAGGATTGTTCGAGCAATCAGATAGATAATACTCAGCTATAAAACAAAACCTAAGAAGCTATTGAAAACCTAATACTCAGGAACAACGGTACACAAATATATAATTATGTACTAAAATTAGTACACTATAACTGAATTCACGAATAACAGATGACAAAGATAACTAATCCCTCTCAAATAACAAAATTCTACCCATTTTTGGTCGTGAACTACTTTGTTATTATAATACTAATGCATATAAATATTTTTAAACGGATGCATATGATGAGGATATAGATGAGTAATACTTGTTGTTTGTGGTATTTGTCCATAGCCACTATTGAAATCGGGGACATGATAAATATTAACACATTAGTTAAAAAATATTCTTCTTACGATTAAATTTAATAAAAATGTCTAAAACTTATGTTATCGAGTTACCTGTCCACTTTAGGTGCCATTGATATTTTGAGGCATGCATTCATTAGGATCATATTAGCGCATAAATTGTCTCATTTGAAGTAATTCTGATTGCATATTATCCTGATCTTGCTTCATCATATTCATTTCTTCATTTTGTTTCGCCTTTAATTCAGTATTATCATGTTCTAGTTGTTGTACAACTTCATTAGATGAATCCACTTGATCAATATTTCCAAAGGAAGATCTACTACACCATAGAACAGAAGGAGTGGGACCAAGTCCTAAACCACAAACATATCCACATCTTTCATTTCCCAACACTTGGGAATACCCTTCACCTTTCCAAGCAACACGCACTACACCATTTTAGGCATACAACAACACTAAATCTGGACAACACTTGTCTAAAATATTTTTTGCTACACTTTTAAAGTGCAGTCCAAACTTTTAGCTTTTGGCTTCGATAATATTGGCAACACTTGTAAAGCGTACTCCTTAATGTTATATGCTACACTTTATAAGTGTTGTTACATTATGATATAATGTGCAACACCTGTTTACACATATGACCACACTTTTAAAGTGTGTTATTTTTATAATGGTAAAAACAACACATTACAAGTGTGGCCCAAAAAAATTGATTAAAGTTTTATACTCCCTCCAACATATTTAACTATCCCTCCAATTTTTATTTGGCAAAAAAAATAAAATATAACACATAAAACATAAAAACCTCTCAACTATTAGGTCTTTGCCTAAACAAAAAAAATTCTCACAAGAACTCTTACGTCTTTACCCCAATTCACAAATTTCTCACAAACCAGCCGCTATTTCTTCATCAATACATAGAGTAAAGATTTTTCACTAAGAAAATTGAAGAATAGTTTCAAAATAACTCTTAAGATTTTTCACATTCATGGATGTTCACCTCTCGCATGCGAAAATCTCTCATAATTTGGTCATTTTTCATCAAGGACAGAACGAAATGCATATGGGTTTTGTTGGAATCGAGTTTATCAGGTAAAAATTTATATCTTTAAAAGTCTAAATTTATTGCATATGGGTTTATTGCTTGCGTTGGGTTAAAAATTTAGCTTGTGGGTTTTGATGTTCCTATGTTGTTGATAGAATTGTTGTTGATTTTTGGGAGTCTAGCTAGTAGTAGTATTACACACATCAGTTGATTCTTTGCCCTAGACGAATATCAGTAAATACACATGAGATTTTTTTTTATTAGACTGATAAGCTGATTCAGGCTGAAATCATCTATGATAATGTAGGTTTTCATGTAAATTTTAGTAGTTGTACGCTTTTTGCTGCTCCGCCTTTAGTAGTTTCTAATAGTCGAGCTTCTGATTCGAGCTTGTAGTAGTATTACACCCTCAGATAACAGAGAATTTTTCTTTTCCTAGATAAAAAAATTGAAGATTTCTCTTTGTCAAAAGGAAAATCAGACCAATCGAGGGTTTCTCTGTGAGAAACTTTTGGATGAATTCCAAATTCTGAAGGGTTTCTACATTGTCAGGTAAATCAGATGAAATAGGTGAATTTTTCTCTCCCTCGATGAACTTATGTATCCTATATCTAACAGGTTTCTATGTTATCATTTAAATCGACAAACTTCTGTATTCTAATTTTAAATGGTTGCAGTCTAAAAGGTATCCAAATTGACAAAACTTTTTGTATCCAAAAGAGCTTTTATGTTATCAGGTACGACTCAAAATGAATCATGTCTTTGTTCAAAAGCATTAAAAGTGATTAAAACTGCGTTAACAGGAAAACACTCTTGGTTATCTTTAATCAAGCGAGTTTTGAATCCTTGTTCTTCCTTGATTTGATTTTCTTTGAAAGTTAAATGGTGTTGACTAAACATAAAAGTCAACAAAAAGTAAAAGAGTTTAGGCAAGATGGTTATCTTGATTAATTTTAGTATGCATTTGTCTTTCGCTGCCCTTTTCAGTTACATATGTTAGGTTAATGTCCTTGCTAGCTGTTAATTTGTTACTTTAGGATATATTCCACAGATGTTTGTATGGAGCTTTCAAATGGAGAAGGAATATAAATATTATTCAGATGAAAGTCATAGCTAATTGAAAGAAAAATTCAAGAATAAGGTTCATGTAGCTCATCATGCTTGGTTTCTGGAATTCCTCTCTTAAGGAAAAAGTTTAATGTTTTGTGTCTGAATACCTGGATCTCTGTGGGAGATCATCTACTAAGACCAAATCTGCTCATTGCCTGTACATTTGTTAATCATGATAATGTTAGTAAGTGGAAGATGAGATTGTTAAAATTGTTAAGTGTTATCTATTGGGATTTTTTAATCTACCAAATTATTATTTTGTTGATGAACCTATAGCTCTAGCTTACTCCTTTTGTATTTGACTGTTTGTTGGCACACATTTAAATGACTAATGTTCATAATCTCTGCATCTTTTCTGGTATAATCATCAAAATTCATTCTGATCTTCAAACATGCATTGTTGTTGTTACTTAAATACAATTTGTATTATTATCAGGAAGGGAACATCCTAAGAAAGATCACGGACTAAAGAAATTAGAGGCAGCACAGTTTTTCTAAAGAGGTATCTCTCACTTTATTAAATCTTACGGGATTCTTCCTTTAGGTTACTTCTAATTTATTTGCTGGATTTTTTTGTGGGATTATTTTTCATGGATTTGTATGTATGATAATTTATTGTATGTATATGCATAAATATTTAGTAGTTTCGATGTAACAACTAATTGTGTACAGCTTAAGAGAACCCCACTCGACTTCCTTCCAGGAAGACTATCACGGATGTGTGGCCTTAAAAAAATATCAATTCTATATTTTTGTCCATAAAAAACTAAATTTTCTAGTCCATTTTGATGCTCTGTAAATGTCAATCCTTTCTCTAAGTTCTAGTTCTATTTGTTGTATGATAGTATCTCTATGCACAGTACGGTCCCATTACATTTTTTAATTTCTAGCTATCCAAGTGTGGCATACTAAAGCTCCCAATCTAACAACTATAATATCTTTCTTCCTTCTCCCTTTAATGCTTGATCTTTCATTTGAATTGAGATGTTGCAACCTAGTGAAGTTGTCCCTTCATGCAGTAGTCAGATCACTTTCAGCAAATAGGCGATGAGCAAATTCCATGTTATCAATCACATAAGTAGCAGGTATAAGTTTCTTAATGAATTCCAATATTTAACAGTGTGTCTTTAATTTGAAATCTCTTACCGTCTTAATATCATGTTCATTTATAGTTTGCAACAATGTAAGATATGCAAGCTGGATCCCTAAGGCATGTCTGATGTGCAAGTTGTTAGTCCTTTTTTTTAAAGACACAAAGCTCTACATGTATTAGGTGATATGTTATCCTAAAACTTGATTGAAGTACTATAATCAATCTTTTGTGTGTTTCGCTAAATACAACTATCTAGGAGTACTCTGATTGAAAATACTTTTTTTACTTCATATTTTATTTCTCTTTTGGAAGAAAAAGCAAAATTTACATTGGTGTACTCTCTTGATCCCACATGGATACATGGAAATAATTTTTTTAGCATGTGGCTTCTTAATTTGCAATGTCCTGTACTGACTGTGTACTACAATTCTTGAATATAAAGACCGTCATTTGTGGTTTAAGCCAAACAATACTCTGAAGTAATGTCAAGTCTACGTTTTGGTTCTACATCAAAGCACACATGCCTACATCTTCTGCAGGTGCTCTTTTAATCTGCATGAATTTTGTTTCAATTTTTCTCTATTTTTCGCTGCATTCTATTAGTTATTTTAGTTGTTGTCTTGGAAGTTGCCGAGGTAAACATAGGAATTCAATAATTTATCTAATCTTAGTCATTTGGTTTATCAAAATACCTTATATGTAGCTGATTAATGTTTGTAAAGTAGGAACATCAAGCATGGTGACATCTGGCTAGGAACAAACAAAATTGTTTTGCAGTTATAGCAGGAGTGATATATTTTGTTTGGAGGATTGAAGGTATATTGAAATCAATTCATATGTATGAAATGTATTGTAGGACTTGAATTTGTTTTAACTATTGATGAGCAAGAATGGCATTTTGGTGCTCTGCTCGTTATACATAAAATTTAAAATATAAAGAAAGAGTAAATATCTACTTCTCTGATAGATGCAAAAAGTAAGGACTATACAGAATGAAATTTCTTTTTAGTACAATTATGAGAGACAAAAATTTAAGGAAGTACATGACAATAAAGTCACTTCTCTTAAGGAAGAAATGTGCATTATACTACAAGTAGTGCAATGCACGAGCTAACTTTCCTTTAGCAGGGTGTGCCGGATCTAACCTTCCTTCACATGTTGATGCAAGCAATGCATGATCTGCAAAAGGGTAAAGTCTTCCAAATTCTTATGGCTCAACTCATGCTTCAGTTTTTGTAAAGGTATGTTATATTTCACATTAACAAAACACTTAAATTCTGAACTTTTAAATGTGAGAGGGTGCAAGTGGATTTAGGATAATATAGGAACTCTATTTTTGTGTACAAAACCAGACTTAAGAATTGAAATTTTGTGCAATTTTGCATTTGTTTTACGTACAAAGTCTCTTATACATTGCCTTTATAATGAGTATATTCAGCTTCGAAACTCAATGAATAATATAGTTTATGCTTCAATGCTATCTGTTTCTACTTAAATATTATGAGAAATCACAACTTTGAACTTTGAGGCATCATCAGAGATGAACAAATATGGCTAGAATTTAGAACCTACCATAGTGAATTATATTTTTGAATTTTTGATTTATTTTTTCCCTCTCATTTGTGATATACATTTAGTTTTTCTTGCCAGGTCCCGAAAATACAAGAGACGAGAGAACCGAAAATGAATTGGCTCTTGGTCTATCCATACCAACGAACGGCCTATAAGTACTTTATGTTCCTTCTTTAGACACTCACATGCAACCCACATAAATCTTAGTGGTTTTTTCATTTGGAGGATATGATGTTGGCAACGACTAGTTGGCCTTTCAATACTTAATTTACTAAGTTGCGCGGATTCTTTACTTTTGATGCTGCACCAGTGTCGGATTCTCCAAAAATACACTACTTTTGGATAATTCGATAGGACCCGCTGACATTTTTGAAGAGTCCGAGCAACATATATAGTTACTGATGTTAGGTTCTCAGGGAAAAGAAATGTTGTTGTTCCTTCTCCCGGTTCATCTGAAAGGTTGTTATGCATGCCTTTCTTTTGTATTATATTTCTCTATATTAAATGAGATATTGGCTATTTTTTGAAATGACATAGCTATTTTTTGGTGAAGTGACTTTGTCTACTAAGCCTTTTTTCACATCATCCCCCTACATACGACTACAGTAGTTTACAAATTGGATAATTAACTTGGACATGGTATAATAGCCCTCTTAGGAACTTATTGGGGCTCGGTAAATAGCCGTGGGGAACTGTTTGGAAACAACTCAATTGGTTGTTTGCTATTGCCTGTGCTATAGCAAGAAATTAAGAGTATCAAGACGAGAGTTGATGCAGTAAACATGATATGAATTTGTTTGTTATTTAACTTTGTTGACCTTTTCTCTTTCAAAAACGTAGCACTGTTTAGTAATTTATTCAAATATGGTGCATTTTAGACCCAATATTCTGTGAAGTGAATAAACTTCTGCCATAGGCATTTACAAGACTTCATGTTTTAAGCAATTTGATACAGTTCATCCATAAGCTTGAGTTGAGGTGTTAATGTTATAGACAGCCTTCTTACCCGTACTACAGTGCTTGAACAATAGAAGCGTAGGAGGTTGCCATGTACTTCGACAATAAAGATGAACTATTTGTGCTTAAGTAAATGCACAAATTCTCTGTGCCTTTTTTCCCCATATGATGTAGCAATTTGCTAAAAAAAAAATCAAAAAACTTGACATTTTATTCACTTTAGTTGATAAATTCCATTTTTCATGAAAATACTTTTACGTATTAAAAAATTTCATGTGATAACTAAATAACACTAACTTTTTCCGAATTACATCTTCACAGGATTTTAGTTAACCAAATGCAAGACCAAATATAACCAAGAGTTCAAACTGTGTAAAATTGCTCATTCAATTGCCAGGTACAGTCTTCCATTTACTCTTTCTAATTTTGCATTCATGAATTTTATCAATGCGTATATTCCTCGATTTTCCTTATAGCTCTATTTCCTACTTGGTGCAAACCAACCGAGATGTACACAACTCAATCAATGCTGGTTTAAAAATCAAAAGACAAACAAATACTGTAATAACCTTTACAATATATGGCCAGGGCACCCCCCAAGATAACTTGGTGCAAACCAACCGAGATGTACACAACTCAATCAATGCTGGTTTAAAAATCAAAAGACAAACAAATACTGTAATAACCTTTACATTATTGGGCCAGGGCACCCCCCAAGATAACTTTATTAGTTTTTTATCAAAAGAGAGTGATTCTTAATTATGAAATCAGTAAATTCTTGTACAACACAGTAGGATAGAGCTTAATTCTCTAATTGCAGTTTCCTCTACCTCAGTGTTTGGTGTGTCTGGAAAACCTCAGCTTGAGAAAATATTAGGTCTCCAGTATGTCTTGCAACACATATATCATAGGAGCTCTTACCAGGATTTCTCCAACTAGCACCAGCAATATTGCTTTAGTGATGATTCTCTCAGTTACTATGATGAAATATTTTGCATTCTAGGATAATTGGTTTTAACCAACTGCCATATGTTGGTATTTACATGATGTACTAGTCTACAAAAGTTGATTCTTCCATCATGATTCATCTTGTTCCTCCTTTTTGTAATCTCTCATAGGATGATTAACCAAGACTAGTGTCAAGTGTGAATTATTTTCTAACATTTAATTTTCTCTTGAATGTGTAGGAAAATGCAGGAGATATAATGGCCCCAGGTCAACTCAATATATTGGAGCGAACGATAGTGTATTTGAACTATTATTATATATGTTTGAATACATTGTGAAATTTATTGCTAGTACACCTCTTTAAGATATTCCTTTCTAAGTATGTAGTACATGACATGTTTTTTGAAGTTTATTATATTGAATTTTTTATAAGCTTATTTGATGTTTGAGATTATTTATATTATACAATTATGTGATAAGTAAATCTATCCAAACCAAAATTATTATTTTTCAATTAGAAATTGTGGCAATAAAAAATCTAGACAACGTTGCCACACTTTAAAAGTGTGGCTATAGGGATGTCAATGGTGTGGCTTATTGATAATAAAATGTAGTATGTACATTAGAAAAGGCTACACTTTATAAGTGTTGTTGAAGAGGTATTAAAAGCTACACTTTAAAGTGTTGCTAATAACAAAGCAAAGGCCACGCTAGAAGGTGTAGTTTTATCAAATATAAGTGTTGCCAATTAGATGCTACAAAGCGTGGCCTTTGTACCTCATTGGCCACGCTTTTTAAGCGTACCTGCTACGGCAACACTTGAAAAGTGTAGCCTAAGGTCAAAGGTTACGCCTTTTTAGGCCACCCCCGAAAAAGCGTTGCCTAAAGTCAAAAAGTGTTGCCTTTTATCAAAGGCCACACTTTTTGCTAGTTTAGGCCACACTTTACAAGTGTTGTTGTATGCCTAAAATGGTGTAGTGAATCTCCTTATCCCATAAACTACGTGCCCCCGTAGGTTACTTAGCTAATGGATCCACCTAAGCTAAGAGTATGGTTCTACCTTAGGCAAGTAGGAAAACCCCTTTTCGGTGTGGGGTAGACACCGGATCCCATGTTAGCTCACATGGTCTATGTCGGTTAATGCTAATTCCCACAATAAGAATATGAATTATGAACTATGGTTACTCAAGGAGCTTTACTTAGCATGGGTGAGATTATGAGGTCTTATTCATGCATTGCACAAGTATCACTACAACAAATATGGTATATGGCTACGAAATTACTAGCCACGACATTAAATTCTTCACTAATTGTTTGCTTTTAGTGACAAAATTTACTTTTCGTGCTTAAACATATGAGACACATACTTTTAGTGACGAAACATAAAAATCTGTAGCAAAGTTTTGATCACTAAAGTTTTCCACCAAAAAATTAATTTGCCCGATTTGTTAAGTAGTGTTAGTCATGAATTTAAAGTTATTAGTGACACATTATTTCGTCATAAATAATGTATCTAATTCATGAAAAATTATTTTTTGTCTTAAAAATTATTAATTTTTTGACACAAATAAATTTCATCTAAAAAATATGTTGTTACAATATCAACATATTAGAGTTCGTAGTTAAATATTATAAGTTTTAGAAATAAAAATCTAGATTTAATGATGACATTTATTTTCGCCACTAATAATATAAATAATTGGTGACAAACTTTTTATTGTATCTAATCAATTTGTGATTTAGTGACAACAAAATAATTGTCACAAAATATGTAAGGTGTTAAATAGCGACGACTTAAAATTTGTAGTGAATAATTTAACTATTTGCTACGAATTTTTTTTATAGCTTAATACAATTTTTTTTGCTACAATTGTTCATAATTATAAGTGACAACTTACAAAAAGAATAATACAAGTGCTTCATAAGAAATAGACAGAGTCCATTCGTTAATTGGGGAGGGAAAATATTAAAACCAACGAATTCGGTTGGTTTTGTAAAAATGAAAAAGTTCTTCATCAATTTTCTTAAATTATGCAATTATGAAATGCATCATTTAAAAAATACAATCCAGGTTATAAGTACCGTGAATGGGGTATAGTTCTACCACTATATTGCTAATATTTGTTGGTTTAACACTTCTGTTTTTTATTTGATACACTTTCATCAATAAAGACGATAGAAAAAATCATTTCTCAAGTCTTGGTGCTAATTTTTTAGCGTGTCTATTGATTTGTGATTGGTAAACTGAATAGACTAAATCAATCTATTTGCTTCTGCCTAAAAATATGTACATATTTAATAGTAATTCCACATATGTACCTCGAGCTACTATACAAAGATAACATCGAGTTACAAACATAGACTTTGCAAAGCTTCGGAATATTTCATTAATTTCTATTAACTTTTTCCATCTTGGTGAAAATTGAAATAAACTAAAAAATGAAAGCACAAATGAAAGAAATGAACCAACTAGGATTTCAAATATATTCTGATGAAGTACTATAATTATGGGTATCACTGTTTTTTTCAAAACAATTGATTTACTGATCGAGTTGAACCGATTATTCAATTTTTAAAAAAAAATCAAAAGTTAAATTTTATATAAATTAATAATTGTACTGAATAATTTATAATTTTTTAAAAAATTATAAAAATAAATGAATAAAATGACAGAATCGTACTTAATATATTTAAGGATATTTTTAAAAATATACAGTTTAATTAAAATATAATCTACATTTGAATGAATTGTGGGTGGTAAATTTCATGTATTTGTGTATGTATATAAATAATCATATAATATATATTTCTACATAAGTTAAATTTGAAAAAAAGTTAATGAAGTTAAAAATAAAATAAAAATGAGCGACAAAAGAGAGTTGATCGGATGGTAAGCACTACTCACTTCAAACCTTAAGGTTGTGAGTTCGATTCCCCAAGAAAGCATAATGTTGGAAGCCCTCCCGAGAGGGGTTAAAAAAGAATGAGATGGGAGATAATAGGAACATTAACTTTTTTATAATAATAAAGATTGAGATGGGAGATAATAGAACATTAACCTTTTTATAATAATAAATTTATCTATAATTAATACATTTAAGAATAAAATAAATTTTTTTATATAAAATATAGTCATTAGTGACGAATAGATTTTGTTCAACTAAGAAATACATATAACTTTAGAGACAATTGATGTCGTCACTGATTGAAGTAAAATAATTAGCGAAAATATAATTTTGTCGGTAGTAATAACCTTTTTAGTGACAAAGCATACTATTAACTACAAAAAAATATACTTTTTATGACTAATCAAGTCACAAATGTTTAAGCATTTGGGGATAATTTTTCTTTTTGTAGTTAAACAATACATTTAGCGACGAATCACTAAAATCGTATTTGCATACTTTTAGGGACACACATTTAGTGACGAGTGATTGACGAATTATTTTTTTGTCTCACAAGATTTTTAGTGACGAAATATGATTTATAAATGAAGAAATTATTTGTCCATGATAATCGAATTTGTTGTAGTGTATGCTTTGAAGGTGTCTATGGTATGTTCCTCTTATGCTATCATGGTCTACGTAAAAATGTGCTTATGACTTATGCTTATGATGTATGCTTAGTTTGGATTGTAGCTTGAGAGGCCTTTCCAATACATATGTGACTAAAGGTGAATGTTCCCTTGTCTATGAGAAGTAAGCTAAAGATGAGATCAAAAGATGATAACTATGAATGAGGACCTAAAGTGACTTGCTTAGATTGGGTGGGATTATGGGGTCTTATCCATGCATTGTACAAGCTTGCCTTGAGGTGACTTATGAAATGTTTCTCTTATTTTATGTTAAACTAGATGCATTTATTATGCCTATGACCGTAATGTTATCTCTTATGCTCACAAGTTATGATTATTGGCTATTATTCTTATAGCATATGTCTTATAATGATGTCTCTTATGCTATTGAATTATGTTATTGTCTCTTACGATTATGGTATATGTCTTATGTTGACTAATACACAAGTATGTCTTATGTTGACTAACTCATAGTTTTGCCTACATTCTTATCAAATGTAGGTTTCGGTGATATTGAGTTCAATTCCCGTGGCTAGGTTCTTAATAGAAGCAAGGAGTTGAAGACATGGTGAGTCCACATAGCATCGAGGATGTGATCACCTTTCCTTTATGTCTTTCGTTTATGTTTTAGACTATTGTATGGGTTGTGTCCCAAGAGTTATTCAAACTTAATTTAGATGGTTTGAGACAAGTGTAATGGACTTCTGCTTTGCTTTTCTAAAGACTACGATTTTATGGAAAATGTTTTAAATTTCTACACTTTTCTATTATCTTATGTTATGATATGCTAAGTGGCTTACATAGAGTCCTTCGGGGTTCTATGTTCCATGTTAAATCTAGGGGGTACCCCTAGGACGTGAAAAAGAGGTAATGGTAGTGTATCTTTTTTGCCTAGGTCTAATTGTACGAAGTGTTGAATGAAGTAAGAGGGTAAGTGCCTAGCCAGCACAAATGGTTGCTTTGGTTGTGGTAAGAGTGGTCACAAAATGAAGGATTTTCCAATGTTTGCGGCTAAAGGAAGAGAGAGTAAACAAGCTACTACTAGTGGTGTGGATTCCAATGCTCCTAAGAAAAACCCATTCTATGCACTTAAGACTCGAGGTGAACAAGAGGGTTCTCCCGATGTGTTTACCGGTATGTTGAAAGTTTTCCAACTTGATTTTTATGCTTTACTTGATCCCGGTGCTACCTTGTCTTTTGTGACGCCACATGTGGCAATGAGGTTTGATATTCTTCTGTATGTGTTGCTAGAATCTTTTTCTGTCTCAACTCCTATTGGTGATTCTATTGTGGCTAAGAGGGTCTACAGAAAGTGACCCGCTTCCTTGTTCCGTAGAGTTATTCTTGTTGACTTGGTAAAGCTTGATAAGCTAGATTTTGATGTTATTCTTGGTATGATTTGCTGATCTCAAGTTATGCTTCTATTGATTGTAGAACTCATGTAGTCAAGTTTTAGTTCCCAAATATGCCTATCCTAAAGTAGAAGGGGGAAATTCTATGCCTAAGAATTAGTTTGTTTCTTATCTCAAAGCTAGAAAGATAATTTCTAAGTGTTACTTTTTACCATATAGTTAGGGTGAGGGATGCAGATTCCGCAACCCCTTCGCTTGATATGCTCCCCATTGTTAGTGAGTTTTCGGAAGTCTTCCCAGATGACTTACCATGTATTCCTCCTGAGCAGGAAATAGACTTTGGTATTGACTTTTTCCCAGATATGCAACCTATCTCTATTCCTCCTTACCGTATGTCCCCGGCAAAACTTAAGCAATTGAAAGAACAATTGAAGGATTTGTTGGATAAGGGTTTCATCCAACGGAGTATCTCTCCATTGGGTGCTCCAGTTTTGTTTGTTAAAAAGAAAGATGGTTCTCTCCGTATGTGTATTGATTATCGACAGTTTAACAAAGTGACCATTAAGAATAAGTATCCTCTTCCAAAAATGGATGATTTATTTGACCAACTTCAAATACCAAGTTATTTCTTTAAGATTGATCACCGATTGGGTTATCACTAATTAATGGTGAAAGATGGTGATGTTCTGAAGACGGATTTTCGAACTCGGTCTGGTTATTATGACTTTTTGGTAATGTCGTTTGGGTTGACTAATGCTCTGGCGGTGTTTATGGATTTAACTAATAAGGTGTTTAGACAATACATTGACATGTTTGTGACTATGTTCATTAACGATATTTTCATCTACTCAAGAAGTGAGAATGAGTGTATTGATCAACTGAGGATCCTGTTGCAAATTATTACGAACCAACAACTATTTGCAAAGTTTAGCAAATATGAATTTTTGTTCAGCTGCGTAGCTTTTCTGTGTCATATTGTTTAACATAAGGGCATTGTGGTAGATCCTAAGAAGACGGATGCAGTCAAGAGTTGGCCTATACCTCTAACTCCCTCGGATATTAGAAGTTTCTTGGGTTTAGCCAGTTATTATAGAACGTTTGTTGCAGGTTTCTCTTCAATTGCCTCTCCTTTGACGGCTTTGACTCAATAGAAGGCTAAGTTCATTTGGTCCGAAGCATGCGGAAAGAGTTTTCAAGAGTTGAAAGATAGACTTACTTCTGCTCATGTGTTGACCATACTGAGGTTTGCGTAATCAAGACACAATTTTCGATGCAAGTGTCTACGATCGTACTATAGTGTAGTAACCCAACCAAGGGTTGGGATCATCCTAACAAAGTACTTTTGAGAATTTATAGAAAAATAAAATTTCGTTCTAACTAGTCGTAGCTAAAGACATTAACGAGTAAAAATATAGTAAATTAAGGGAGTGACACAAAAGTGTCAAATATCAAATGGGGATTTTGTCACAAGTAGGCTAAAATTAGCGAAATCAACAACGAAATCTAAACAATTAAAGGGGGATTCTTGGGATGTTACCGGAATATGGGTTAATCTAAATTATTGGGTACATGTTTTCGATAGAAAATTTATAGAGTAATAGTGACTAGGCTAAGCTTTATGTGGGAATAAGCTCTCTCTTGAGCAACTTACCCCATTTCAAATGGGTTCCTCTCGAACACCCACTTGCCGCATGAAGACCACCCTTCGCCTTACCTCACTCATTCTCTCGAGCTGAGTGTTAGGACATAGGACTAGGGCTCTCGAGCTGAACCTCATGTCGACCCACTCCTTAGGCTATCAATCTAGTAGTCTTGGTTTCGAGACTTCTCTCTCGAGCAAGCAAAAAACACATAAAGAAACTTGTATTTGCAACCACATATTTGTTAAATTCATCCACAGCTACTAGACGAAATCACCATTAAACTACATCTAATCTATCAGCAAGCAAGACCCAACAACAATCTTAACCCATATTCGCTAAATCACACCCCAAGAATTGGGGTTTTTAGCCACACATCAAGAGATATAAATTTATACCTAAATGCGCGTGCATTCAAATGGGTATGAAGATTTAAGTCTTGTTATAGGCCAAGAATGAAGAACCCAAGAGACCCAAGTCCAAATCCTTGGAGATGAAACCCTCTTTTTTTTCAAGTCATCAAAACCCTCTCAAAATTAAAGCAAAAATATCAAAAGTACTATTATATATGAAAATTATAATAATTGTTCGACTCTTTAAACTACAACTCTAACTAGTATTTATAGCTTTCACAGATTTGTGCTGCAACGGATCATTCGGCGTCGTTAGTTAGAATAGGCAATCAACTCGGCGATTCTCCCTTTGGTGTAGTTCATCGCCTTCTTGCACTAGCCTTCAGCATCGTTGTGCTATGGGTCATTAGGCGACATGGTACTGCTTCACAGAACTGCTCGGCGATGCACCGACTGCTCCCTTTTTCCGTCGACTTAATCCTTTCCTTCAGGGCTCATCACATAGAACAAAAGGCGAATTAAGACCCTTCGGCAACTCGCCAAGTGGACTTGACGAGCCTCATGCCTTCATTTCTTCATTCATTTCAGCTTTTTCATTCCTTTTTGCGACGTAGTGTCCATGCTTTCCTTCAAACATCAAATACCTGAAACTTAAGGGTTTTCATCAGATATTGAGATAAAATAAGCATTTCATGATACAATTTGTATTAAAATATTGCCCTAAATGAGTTCAATTTGTGGACTCATCAACACGCCCAACTTAAACTTTTGCATGTCCTCAAGCAAACTCAAGTTTAGCCTTTCAAAAAGGGTGTCTCGAACAGTGCTACACAAGACTCAATCATGAATGCACACAACAAGACTCAATTTACTTATGCAAAGATCAAATGTGCACTCAAAGATTCAAGTTGTGACTCACCAATAATAATGAATCTCATGCTCACAATACTTGCTTCAAATGCAAGTTCAAGCTCAATTATAGTGTTCAAATGCCTTCACACAAATAATGATTCCATATTCACACAAAAGGTTTCACAGTTTAAAGCTTTGGATTTAGATGCAACGCTCATACTCACAAAGAAAAAGATAATGCATAATTTCACCCATAGGTTTGCCCGTATTTTCCAATCAACATTTGTTTCAGCTCACTCAAGATAAAAAAAAAAGGGTATGTTTAAGGCTTGTAATGGGATTGAGTGCAAAGGTATGGTCATTTAGGTTCAGTGACTTTCATCCTCCTGAGATGTGGTACTCACAACACTTCCTTCCCTTTCCCTTCATCATTTTCTTTAGTGCTCATGAGTCATCCTATTATTTGCTTCCCATGAATTGTTAGGAAGCCCTATTTCTTTTGTACTTTATTCCACAACTTTCTTTTTTATTCTTTTTTTTCTTCTTCTTTTCTGTCCTTCTCTTTTCTTTTCTTTTTTATATGGAGGGATTCCATTCTTCTCAAAATAATGGGTAAGAGGAGACTTTCCTTGCACTTCTTGACTTGCCCTTATCTTTTCAACACACCCCAAACTTAGGCTTTTAGCCTAAGTTGGCTATTCAACTAACCGCAACTTCATGAGGATTATGGGTGATGGGTTAAGAAAGGTCTAGTTTTCATCAAGTTTCTTCCAAAGAAAGGTAAGGCTCAAGAGGTGTTCAAGAGAGAATCACACACTCACAAGGTAGGTCACAAAAGAGGTATATGTCAAATTGGTTCACACTCTTCGAAGTTGCCTAAGATCATATTAAGAGATAGCATCACTTAGTTGACCGGACCAACGGGGCAAATTCTAGGATCTATCAGGCATGGTTCAAAGTAAGCTCATCACACTAGGCATTGACAATATAGTCAAACAAGACTCTACACTTTCGCTAGTGTGCAATGATCATCACAAGAGAATTAATTTGATACTAGGCTAGTCATAACGAGATGCAAGGAGTTCACATATTGTTTATGCAACTTCATTTGGCCTCATCGTACCCATAAATTCGTGTTCGTTAGATTGAGAGCACTATTCAAGTCATCGGTATTGATCGGAAACTGAGACTCAATTTTTTGCAAAAGAATAGCTACATTCAAGAGCGTATAGCGGGTGGCGAAAATGTGCAAAAAATTCAAAAAATTTCGAAAGAGTCAAAATCGTTTTGCAATTAAAACCAAAAGGAGCCATAAGCTCAATCGTCCACAGAAAGCAGTATTTAACACAATAATATCTCAAAGCCCAAATACATAAGCGAAAACACGAGTAATAAGTAGCACACAAACGGTGGGCCTCACGCCAACATAAATAAAAGCAATTTGTCCTCAAATGCAAATAACAAAATATCCAAAATTTAGAATAAAGAAAGACAGAGAGGGAGGTAGAAATCCTGTCTACATGATGCTTATCATGACCAACGACACTAACCTACGGTATGAGTGTCTACGATCGTCGATAGTATAGTAACCCAACTAAAAGTTGGGGTCGGTCCCAAGGGAGTGGTTTTGAGAATTGATAGAAAAATAAAATTATGCTCTAACTAGTCGTATCTAAATATATTAATGTGTAAAAACATAATAAATAAAAGGGGGTGACACAAAAGTGTCAAATAACGATTTAGGGGTTTTGTCACAATTAGTAAAAATAGCAAAAATGAACAAGAAAAACAAGTATGGGTGTGACCGCAAAACAAGTTGAGATAAGTAGTTGGGTACATGCTTTTAAAAGGAAATTTGTAAGATAATAGTGACTAGACTAAGCTTTAAATGGAAATAGGTTCTCTCTCGGGCAACTTACCCCGTTTCAAATGCGTTCCTCTCGGACTCCCATTTGCCACATGAAGACCAGCCTACGCCTTACCCCACTCATTCTCTCGAGTTGAGTGTTAGGATATGAGACTAGGCTCACCCTCTCGGGCTGAACCCCATGTTGATCCACTCCTTAGGCCATCAGTCTTGTGGTCTTGGTTTCACGACCTCCCTCTCGGGCAAGCCGAAAACACATGGGTGGCTTTGTATTTGCAACTACAAACCCTTTAGATTAAACCACAACAACTAGGTGAAGTCACCATTAAACTATATCTAACCTATCAACAAGCAAGACCCAACAATAATATCCACACATATTTGCTAAATCACACCCCAAGAATGGGGATTTTTAGCCACACATCAAGAAATAACAAAATACACCTAAAATGATAATACAATCAAATGGGTATAAGAAATTAAACCTTGATTTAAGCAAAGGAAGAAGAATGGAGAAGACCCACTTCCAACTAGGGGAAAATGAAATCCTTCTTTCTTGAAGTCTCCCAAAAACCCTCTCCAAACTTGAGAGAAAAATATCCAAAAAGTTCTATTCTATTCTGGAAATTAAAATAAAGGTTCTACTCTTTAATAATTAATAACAAGTTTAGTATTTATAGACTTTAGAAAATAGCGCTGGCGGATCTTTCGGCGAAGTGTAATCGATGTCGCCGAATGACTCGGCGACTCTCCCTTCTTCTGTTTCATCGCCGTTTCATGCTTGTCTTCAGCATCTTCACGTTCTGGACCATTGGATAGTATAGTACTACTTCGCAGAACTATTCGGCGAAGCGCCGACTGCTCCTTTCATTGCCTTTTTGGTCCTTCTGCTTTAAGGCTTTGCCCAAGTGTCCATGCTTCCACTAAAACTTCAAATACCTGAAACTTAAGAGTTTTCATCAGATATTGAGACAAAATAAGCATTCGAGGACCCTATTTCTATCAAAATAAATCCCTAAATGAGTCCAATTTGTGGACTCATCAACACCCTCAACTTAAACTTTTGCTTGTCCTCAAGTTCAGCCGTTCAAAAAGGGTGTCTCAAATAGTGATGCACAAGACTCAATCATGAACATACACAACTAGATTCAAATTACTTATGCAAAGCCCAATTGTGTACTCAAAGATTCAAGTTGTGATACACCATTACCAGAGATTCTCATGTTCACAATACTTGCTACTTGTGCGAGTTCAAGCTCGACAAACAGTATCTAAATGCCCTGACATGAAGAATGATTCCATATTCACACACAGAGGTTAATCAATTCAAGATCAGGAATCAGATGCAACACTCACACTCAAAAAGAGGAACACAATGCATGCTTTCACCCATAGGTTTGCTCTTATTTTCCAATCAACTTTTGATTTGGCTTACTCAAGATCAAAAAGACCTTTCTAAGGCTTGTAATGGGGTTGAGTGTAAAGATATGGTCATTTAGGCTCAGCGACTTTTTCCTCGTGGGATGTGGTTTTCTCAAGGCATTCCCTTCTCCTCCTTTATCAATTCTTTTTCTAATGCTTCTATGTCACCTATTTATTCACCTTCATGGATTGCTTAGAAACCCGATTTCCTTCGTATCTTATTCCACTTTTTTTTAATTGAAGAGGTTCCACTTTTATGCAATACCATGGGTTATGGGGGACTTTTGTTGCACTTCTTGACTTCTCTTTTTCCTTTTCACCACACCCCCAACTTAGACTTTTGGCCTAAGTTGGCTATTCGCTAAACCACAACTCAAGAGGATTGTAGGTAGTGGTTCAAGTAAGGTCTAGGGTTTATCAAGGTTCTTCCAAAGAAAGGTTATGCTCAAAGGGTGTTCAAAAGAGTTTCACACACTCACAGGTAGGCCACAAAAGAGGTATATGTCAAATTTGGCTCACACTCTTTAAAATTGCCTAATATCATTTCAAGAGGACACCTTTCTAAATCAATCAGACTAACAAGGCAAATTTTAGGTTTATTCATGCATGGTTCAAAGCAAGCTAATTACACAAGGCATCGACACTTAAGTCAAACAAGACTACACACTTTCGCTAGTGTGCAACGGTTATAACAAGAGAATCAATTCGATAAATGGCTAATCACAATGAGATGCAAATAGTTCACATATTGTCTATGCAACTTCATTTGGCCTCATTGTAGCCATACATTCATGTTCGTTCAATTGAGAGCAATATTCAAGTCATGGATATTGATCGAAACCAAGACTTAAATTCTTGCAAAAGAACAACCACACTCAACTCACGAAGGGTGCCAAAAATGTGCAAAAAATTCAAAAAAAAATCACAAGGGTTAAAATCATTTTGCAATTAAAAGTAAATGGAGCCACGAGCTCAAACATCCACAGAAAAGCAGTAATTAACACAATTATAAACAGACAACCCAAATGTACACCAAAACACAAGCATCCAAAGCAAGCAAATAAAGGTGAGCCTCACCCCAACAAAATTAAAATATATATGTCCTCAAATATATAACAATAATCCAGAGGTCAAATTAAAGAAAGTCAGAGATATGTCTACAGAATAATCCTCGTTAGGAAGCTGTCTCGAGTTGGAGTCCTTCAATAGTGTAACACCCCAAAAATTCTATGACTTAAGTTAGAGCCTCACCTTATTAATAATGACTCAAAAATAGTTAAAATGATGTTTCTAAACCTAAATTAATGCAATTAACTTGGTTTGGAAGAGTAAAAATCTAAACGTCAAGAAACGACCACGACGTCCGGAAACTAGAGAAGAATGTGTTCTAGTGTCTCCTTAGGTTTTGGGCAGGATTGGGAGTGTCGTATGATGGTATAATCTTGTCAAAAGGTTTCAATTAGGTAAATATATGTTTATAGGGTCAAAGAGTTCGAATACGACTCCCCTGGGCCAACCTAAGGGACCCCAACATTGGCCAAGCAAGCTGCCAAGTCAGCTTCTAAATTGCACTTGGAGGGAATAGGTATGCGTCGCGGACTAGCTCCCCCATGGAGAAATTTTTTTAGTTCGCAATGCGGTCGTGTTGCGGACTCTACTTTCTCAAAATTTAATTCCAAATATCTTCAGGGAACAGCTCCGCGTCGGGGACTTGTTCCACGACGAAAATGCAGAAATTCCGAAATCGATTTTTACTTCATTAAATAGTCCAACTAAGTGAGGAGCATTTAGGGTACTATAGGGGATGTGTATATAATGAATTTGAAGTCAATTTACCACACTTTTATCACTCCAAAACAAATCCCCAAGGATCAAAATCTAAAGTTCCTCCTTCTCTCTACTCTCTCTCTCTTCTCAGGAACTCCATTGAAGAAGATTGGAGCTTCAAGAAGAACACCAACTCTCCAAGGTTTCAACTTAGATTTTCATGGTTAATTCGTCAATAAGGTATGGTTGCTTATCACTCTTGGGATTCCTTTCCCCAAGAGGCCCCTTCAAGATGAATTTCAAAATCTTCAATTTTGAGCTTCCAACCCAAAAACGTGGGTCTTCTTTCTAAAGTGAAATTTATGTTATAAACTAACTTTGATTGATGTTATATGAACAATTATGGATGAATTTATGTTGTATTGGTGGTTTCTTGAAGAATTCCCCATGAGACCCATGTTTATCCTTCTTTTCCTAATTCTAACCCTAGTTTGTGTTGGATATTGATTGAAGGCTAGGAATTGAATGTGTTGCTATGTATTTCATGTTTGTATGATGATTATACCCTAGGTTATGTATAATTTCTATGAAATTAGGTTTGAGTCTTTGAATGAAGCCTTGAAGGCTATGAATGGAATATGTCAATTGCTTATATTGATGTTCATTATGTTATTACTTCATGAATTACCTTTTATTATGTATTGGTTATGAATTGTTTGGTAATTGAAGTATGAATATCCCATGAAGGGCAAAAAGGTATGAAGGTTAGTTCTTCTATGAACTCAAGTATGAAAGGTGAATTACTTAGATTGTAATGATGCTATACCTAATGTGTTGTCGTGGTGTTGATGACCTAGTTTCCTCGTCCTTAGCCCTCTACACTTGAATTACCTATGAAGTATGTTTGTATGTTATGGTATGATTGCTATATGATTGAAATGTAGTTCTCATGATTATAATGTAATGTAAAGTGAATGGTTTACTCACTTGCTAAGTGTTTCGAGAGTGAAAGAATTGTTACTCACTTATGAACACATATAAGCTATTATGGTAAAATGTCAACATAAGAGTCTAGTAAAGGGTAATGTGAACTTATGTGATGACTAAAGATGATTACTAAAGGGAATAAGATGCTTCGCATCGAAAGGGCATGTAAATGAGATGAGGGTCTCAAATTTAGTAAGTCTGACTCCCCACATGGGTTTCCTCATGTTTAGCAAGTCCGGATTACCCACGGTATTTGTTGTCTCATGAGATGGAAACCCTCACGTTGAGTAAGTTAGGGTTTCCGAGGACAAGACCCTATGATCTAACTTCTATGTTTAGTTCTTTGGTTATGTTGAAAGACATTGTTGTACTTTCCTATTTCAAGACTTCTTATTGATGTAAGGGCTAAGTCTCATTTTCGATACTTCTATGTCTAGATGGTACATTGTGACGAAGTTAGATTCTATTTTTCATATATGAAGTGAAGTTGAACTTCCAAAGTAAAAGTTTTAAATTTTCCATGATTTTATTCTATTGTACATGCTATGACGAATCCTAAAGGCTTGTATAAGACCTCTTCGAGGTCAAATATGCCAGTAACGACTAGAGGTGCTCTCGGGTCGTTACAAACTTGATATCAGAGCATAATGTTGAGAATAATGTAGGATTTATTTCATAAGATACCACGTCGAGTAGAGTGTTTTCATGGGTGTGAAGCGCTCTATACTTATGAATTAGAGGCTACGAGATGCTTAGGAACTTTTACTCTTTTGTTATTCCACAGTCGTGCCTAAGAGTCTTAACTCTAATTAGTCCTTTTCTTCTAATCCTTCTCTTGTGCTTATAGGCAATGAATACAAGAAGGAATAATGCAAGGAGGGCCGGTGAGGAGAATGTGAATGAGGTGGTTCCCCCTCAAGCTCCTCTAAACCATCAAGTTCCTATTGAAGGAGGGGCTATGTCCAATGTTAAGATAAGGTCGGCTATTAATAATTTTACTCAAGTGTTGGCCACTGAAGTTGCTAGGGATGTTAGGGTGCAGGTGAACCCCAATGCTAGCACTACCGCTTCTAGGATAAGGGATTTCATAAGGATGAATCCCCCTACTTTCTTCGGCTCCAAAGTGGAAGAGGATCCACAAGGGTTCATTGATGAAGTGTTTAAGGTTATAGAGGCTATGGGTGTGTCTTCTCAAGAAAAAGCGGAGTTAGCCACCTATCAACTCAAAGAAGTGGCACAAGTGTGGTATGAACAATGGAAGGAGGGGAGACCTTTTAGAGAGGGTCCGATACGTTGGGCTACATTCATGACGGCTTTTCTTGATAGGTTTTTCCCCTTGGAACTAAGGGAGAGGAAAATACAAGAATTCAACCTCCGTCAAGGGGGTATTAGTGTGAAGGAGTATGGCATCAAGTTCACTCAATTGTCGAAGCATGCTCCTACTTTGGTGTTGGACTCTAGAGCTACAATGAACAAATTTGTTATGGGGGTATCCGATCTTGTGGTGAATGAATGTAGGTTGGCTATGCTAATCCCAAGCATGGACATTTCTCGTCTTATGGTTAATGCAGAACAAATTGAGGAGCATAAGCTTAAGCAAGTTGGTAGAGAATTGAAGAGGTCAAGGGCCGATGATGGAAATTCTTCTAAGGTTAGGTTTGAAATTCAAGATAAGCCAAAGTTCAAAAAGAGGTTTTCCAACCAAGATCCTCCTAACACTCCAAGGGTCAACAAATGTAAAGTGTCTACCCCCAAGCCTCAAGAAGCAAGAGCTGGTGGTCCTTATGTTGAGAAGTCTATTTGTACAAAGTGTGGTCGAAAACATGAAGGCAAGTGCCTAGTTGGCACGGGTAATTGCTATGGTTGTGGTAAAAGCGGCCACATGAGGAGGGACTGCCCTATGCTAAACGCTCAAGGAAGGGAAAATGCTCAAGCACAAGCAAGTGGCCCAAATCCTGATGCTCCTAAGAAGAATCGCATTTATGCTCTCCAATCCTGAGGTGATCAAGAGAGCTCTCCGGATGTTGTGACCGGTATGCTACAAGTATTTTTAATTAATGTTTATGCATTGTTGGATCCCGGTGCCACTTTGTCTTTTGTAACCCCTTTAGTGGCTATGAAGTTTGATATGCTTCTCGATGTCTTAGATGAACCCTTTTCGGTTCTACCACGGTGGGTGATTCCATAGTTGCTAAAAGAGTTTATAGGGGTTGTCCCATATCATTGCCGAATAGAGTCACTTTGGTTGATTTGGTGGAACTTGATATGTTAGACTTTGATGTTATAGTGAGGATGATCACATGAATCATTTGAGGATAGTATTGCAAGTCCTCAAACATCACCAACTCTATGCTAATTTAAGCAAGTGCGAGTTTTGGCTAAGATCAGTTGCTTTCCTTGGTCACATTGTTTCTAGTGAGGGTATAGAAGTTGACTCAAAGAAAACCGATGCACTTAAAATTTGACCTAGACCTTTGAGTCCTTCCGACATTCAAAGCTTTTTGGGTTTGGCCGGTTACTACCGGAGGTTTGTTGAGGGATTTTCATCTATTGCATCTCCATTAACGACCTTAACTTAAAAGATGTCCAAGTTTGAATGGTCAGAATCTTGTGAAAAGAGCTTCCAATTGTTGAAAGATAAGCTCACCTCCGCTCTGGTTTTGACCTTACCGGAAGGCACCAAAGGGTTTGTAGTATATTGTGATGCTTCCCGAGTGGGTTTGGGTTGTGTCCTAATACAGCATCGTAAGGTTATAGCTTATTCCTCGAGACAACTCAAGGTGCATGAGAAGAATTATCCAACTCATGACCTTGAGCTAGCGACCGTAGTCTTTGCTTTAATGATTTAGAGACACTATCTCTATGGAGTACATGTGGATGTGTTTACCGACCACAAGAGTCTTCAATATGTTTTTAGCCAAAAAGAATTGAATCTTTGACAAAGGAGGTGGTTGGAACTCTTGAAAGATTATGATATGAGTGTCCTTTACCACACCGAAAAAGCAAATGTGGTTGCAGATGCTTTGAGTCGTGTATTTATGGGTAGTGTGTCACATGTGGAAGAAGAGAAAAGGGAGTTAGCCCGTGATGTACATGGGCTAGCCCGATTGGGTGTCCGACTTGAAGCTTCCCCAAAAGAAGGTGTCATGGTCCGTCATAATTCTGAGTCATTGGTTGTTGTTGACTGAAGTCTAATAAACATCTTCACCCTATTTTGATGGAACTAAAAGAGTCGGTTCTCAACAAAGCAATAGAAACTTTCTCTCAAGGAAAAGATGGGGTGGTTAGGCACCAAGGGAGGTTATGTGTGCCGGATGTGGATGGCCTAAAAGAGACAATCTTAGAGTAGACTCAGGGGTCCCGATACTCCATCCATTCGGGAGTCACCAAAATGTATCGTGACTTACATGAGATTTATTGGTGGAACGAAATGAAAAGAGACATAGCAAATTTTGTGGCTAGGTGCTCAAATTGCCAACAAGTCAAAGCCGAGCACCAAGGACCAAGAGGTCTAACTCAAGATATTGATACCTCCACTTGGAAGTGGGAAGATGTCAATATGGACTTCGTGGTAGGTTTGCCTCGAACCCGTAGGCAACATGACTCCATTTGGGTCATTGTGGATAGATTGACTAAATCAGCCCATTTCCTTCCCGTCAAGGTTTCTTATTCGGTGGAATATTATGCTAAGTTGTACATTAAGGAGATTGTGAAGTTGCATGGGGCCCCTTGTCGATTATTTCGCATAGAGGTGCCCAATTTACTTCCCATTTTTGGAGGTCTTTCCAAAGTGGGCTTGGTACTCAAGTGAAACTTAGTACCGCATTTCACCCTCAATCGGATGGTCAAGCAGAATGCACCATCCAAACCCTAGAGGAGATGTTGAGAGCGTGTGTCATTGACTTCAAAGGTAATTGGGATGACCACCTACCTTTAATAGAATTTTCCTACAACAATAGCTACCACTCGAGTATTGCTATGGCACCCTTTAAAGCACTTTATGGTAGAAGGTGTCGATCTCGGTTGGGTGGTTTGATGTGGGTGAATTTGTTCTTCTTGGTCCCGAGGTAGTCTATGAGGCTACGGAAAAAGTTTGACTTATAAGGGATAGGTTGAAAATGGCTCATAGTCAGCAAAAGTCTTATGCCGATAATAGAAAGATGGATCTTGAATTTAAAGTAGGTGATTGGATCTACTTGAAGATCTCACCCATGAAAGAGGTGATGAGGTTTAGTAAGAAGGGAAAGCTTAGCCCCCGGTATCTTGGGCCTTATGAGATGTTGAAGCGTGTTGGAAAGGTCACTTATGAGTTGAAATTGTCCATCAAATTGTCCCCAATTCACTTGGTGTTCCATATTTCTATGTTAAAGAAGTGTATAGGTGAACCGGTGTCCATTCTCCCTCTAGAAGGTTTAGGAGTGAATGAGAACCTTTCTTATGAAGAGGTTCCAGTCAAAATCTTAGATCGTCAAGTTGAGAAGTTGAGGAATAAAAAGGTTGCCTCCGTAAAAGTCCTATGGAGAGACGACCTAGTTGAGGGTGCAACATAGGAGGCCGAGGCCGACATGAGGTCTTGTTACCCTCATATTTTTCCTCCTACTCCTAGCCGAAGTTGAGGTTAGTAGTCTCTCTTAATTTGGTATAAATTGAAAATCATGTGTGTTGATGATTATGACATGATTTCCTTATATGTGCATATTTTTGTGAAAATTCATGCTTAAGTTGTATTTTAAGTTTTCATGAATTTTGTTTCTTATGGTTGAAATTGCACCAATAGATGTTGTGTGATGTTGTCTTCATGAGAGTTGTAATGAGCATGCTTGATGTTGTATTTGTTAAAGAAAGGTCTTGTTGATTGCTTAATATATATGTTGATGCTCATTGAATATGGAAAAGGTAGTTCCTCCTATACTTATGTGAAGTAAAAAGTTTTGAGCATAGTAATGTTGTGGATTAAATTCCTATAACATATGATGATATGATGTTGTTGATGTGACTGGTTGTTGTGCTGCTAGTTTGAGTCATTGTCTCCCTAGAAAGAAGTCCAACTGACATTCGGGGACGAATGTTTCTAAGGGGGGGATATTGTAACACCCCGAAAATTCTATGACTTAAGTTAGAGCCTCACCTTATGAATAATGACTCAAAAATATTTAAAATGATGTTTCTAAACCTAAATTAATGCAATTGACATGGTTTGGAAGAGTAAAAGTCTAAACATCAAGAAACAACCACGACGTCCAGAAACCAGAGAAAAATATGTTCTGGTGTGTCCTTAGGTTATGGGAAGGTTTGGGAGTGTCGTATGATGGTATAATCTTGTAAATAGGTTTAAATTATGTAAATATACGTTTATAGGTTCAAAACGTTCTAATACGACGCCCCGGGGCCAGCCTAAGGGACCCCGAGGAGGACCACAACCTTGGCCAAGCAAGTTGCCAAGGCATCTTGCAAATTACACTTGGAGGGAATAGGTTTACGTCACGGACTAGCTCCCCCAAGGAGCAAAAAATTTAGTTTGCGACGCGGTCGTGTCGCGGACTCTACTGTCTCGAAATTTAATTCCAAATATCTTCAGGAAATAGCTCCGCGTCGCGGACCTGTTCCGCGACAAAAATGTAGAAATTCAGAAATCGATTTTTTCTTCATTAAAGAGTCCAACTAAGTGAAGGGTATTTAGGGTACTTTAGAGGATGTGTATATAATGAATTTGAAGTCGATTTACCTCACTTTTATCACTCAAACACAAAACCCCAAAGATCAAAACCTAAAGTTCCTCATTCTCTCTACTCTCTCTCTCATCTCAAGAACTCCATTGAAGAAGATTGGAGCTTCAAGAATAAGACCAACTCTCCAAGGTTTCAACTCAGATTTTCATGGTTAATTCGTCAATAAGGTATGGTTGCTTATCACTCTTGGGATTCCTTTCCCCAAGAGGCCCCTTCAAGATGAATTTCAAAATCTCCAATTTCTAGGTTTCAACCCAAAAACATGGGTCTTCTTCCTAAAGTGAAATTGATGTTATAAACTGACTTTGATTGATGTTATATGAACAATTATGGATGAATTTATGTTGTACTGGTGGTTTCTTGAAGAATTCCCCATAAGACCCATGTTTCTCCTTCTTTTCCTAATTCTAACCCTAGTTTGTGTTGGATCTTGATTGACGGCTAGGAATTGAATGTGATATTATGTAATTCATGTTTGTATGATGATTCTACCCTAGGTTATGTATAATTTCTATGAAATTAGGGTTGGATCTTTGAATGAATCCTTGAAGGCTATGAAGGGAATATGTCAATTACTTATATTGATGTTGATTATGTTATTACTTCATGAATTACCTTGTATTATGTATTGGTTATGAATTGTTTGGTAATTGAAGTATGAATGTCCCATGAAGGGCAAGAAGGTATGAAGGTTGGTTCTTCTTTTAACTCAAGTATGAAAGGTGAATTACTTAGATTGTAATGATGTTATACCTAATGTGGTGTTGTGGTGTTGATGACCTAGTTTCCTCATCCTTAACTCTCTACACTTGAATTAGCTTTGAAGTATGTATGTATGTTATGGTATGATTGCTATATGATTGAAAGGTAGTTCTCATGATTATAATGTAATGTAAAGTCAAAGGTTTACTCACTTGCTAAGTGTTTCTAAAGTGAAAGGATTGTTACTCACTTATGAACACAGATGAGCTATTATGGTAAGATGTCTACATAAGAATCTAGTAAAGTCTAATGTGAACTTATGTGATGACTAAAGATGATTACTAAAGGAAATTAGATGCTTAGCACCGAAAGGGCACGTAAAGGAGATGGGGGTCTGATGTTTAGTAAGTCTGGCTACCCACATGGGTTTCCTCACGTTTAGCAAGTCTGATTACCCACGGTATGTGTTGTCTAATGAGATAGAAACCCCCACGTTTAGTATGTTAGGGTTTTTAGAAGAAATCTCCTTGACCCTTAACTATGTGCCCATATAGGACTCTAGCTTAGTGGATCCACCTATATAGCTATGTACGAATTATTACACCTTAGGCAAGTGTTAACCCTCTCTTTTCGGTGTAGGAGTAGAACCCTGGATTCCATGTAGCTCTCATGGTCTTTGTCGGTTATTGCAATATTCCCTTAATGTAAAAGTAAATGAAGGTATGAAAGGTGTGAAATCTTACTAGGGCTTTCTTAAGGGTTTTTACATAGTATAAGGGAGGGTATGGGACTTCTCTTGCACATTGCACTTGTGGGATCCTAACAGATGGTTGTAGAAGTGTTCTCTTATGATTATGATGATGATGACTTATGTATGTTGAAGCTATGTTATGTATGATCATTATGAATATGGTAAGTTATGATGAAGTATGATCTTATGAATGTATGCATGAAGTAGGTTGCTTAATGTGATACTTGTCTTTGACTAGGGTTATGGGGTTCTATTCATTGCATTGCACTAGTATTGCTTGGGTTGTGTACATGTTGGGATGATATTATGTTGGTTTAGACTATGATGCTTACTTTGTGTGCATATTGGAATTACTTGGTAAAATGCATGTTTTGACTAAATGTCCTTTTATGCATGTTTCAATGGTTTTTATGCATAGTAGCCATACTTAGTACGTGTTTTGTACTAACCCATATTTTCTCCCTTTTCCCAAAACATTTAGGTTCGGGCCGTTGAGGATTCCGGCTTACTTCTCAAGACACTTGGAGTTGCTTTCCTAAGTTGGGGAGTCCTCAAGTCCGAGGACAAGACCCTATGATCTAGCTTCTATGTTTAGTTCTTTGCTTATGTTGAAAGACATTGTTGTACTTTCCTATTTCAAGACTTCTTATTGATGTAAGGGCTAAGTTTCATTTTCGATACTTCGATGTCTAGATGGTATATTGTGACGAAGTTAGATTCTATTTTTCATATATGAAGTGAAGTTGAACTTCCAAAGTAAAAGTTTTAAATTTTCCATGATTTTATTCTATTGTACATGCTATGACGAATCCTAAAGGCTTGTATAAGACCTCTTCGAGGTCAAATATGCCAGTAACGACTAGGGGGTGCTCTTGGGTCATTACAAACAGATGTCACGTAAAACAGAAGGTATGCTGGTGGCGTTTGGTGCATTGCAGAGTGATTCATGAAGCTCTGTAAAGCTTTTCTTAGCATTCCAATGCACCTATCTTCAACCCATGCTCTCTACTGATTAATCTGCTGCCTTTTTGTGCGTTGGCCTGCAGCTTTTCCAGTTCGTTACCATTCGGTGGTAACATTTTGGTTTTTGAGTGATTCGGCGCTTCGCCATACAAATTTTTACTTCGCTGAGTTTTACAGAACTTCTCAGCAGTTATGGATGTTCAAACGGCGGTGACCATCTGGGTCGCTAATCAAGTGGGCGATTCGCCGAAACTATTCTTAGCTCGCCGAGTTTTACAGGCTCCAGATTTTGAAAATATCTTGAGTGAATCGATGAATAAGGTCAGATTCACCGACCCCTTCGGCGACTCACACTCTTCCAAATTGCCTAAGATCGTGTCAAGAGAAAGTCTTACAAGTCAACCGGACCAACTGGACAAATTCTAGGTCTTGTCATACATGGTTTTAGGGAAGCTTATTACACAAGGCATTGAGACTTAAGTCAAACAAGACTCCACACTTTCGCTAGTGTGCAACGGTCATCACAAGAGAATCGATTTAATAAATGGCTAATCTCAACGAGATGCAAAGAGTTCACATATTGTCTATGCAACATCATTTGGCCTCATCGTAGCCGTACATTCATGTTTGTTCGATTGTAAGCACTATTCAAGTCATCGGTATTGATCAAAATCGAGACTCAAATTTGCCTAAGAACAGCCACTTTCAATCACAAGAGGTGGTGAAAATTTGGGAAAAAATTTCGGAAGGGTCAAAATCATTTTTTAGTTAAAAATACAAGGAGCTACAAGCTCAAACATCCACATAAAGTAGTATTCTCACAATATAAGCGCGAAACCCGAATATAAACGAAACACGAACATGGGTAGCACACAAAGGTGGGCCTCACCCCACCACAATTAAAAGCATTTGTCCTCAGATGCACATGACAAAATATCCAAAATGACAATTAAAGAAAGACAGGGAGGGAGGTAAAGAACGGATCATGTCTAACCAGTCGCTCCATCTGTTTGGGCATCAATTCACAAAGATTGTCATTCTGCTTATGGTTCTCTTTTTCTTTTCGCTCTACTTCATCTTCTGCAGCGATATTAGCCTCGATCATATTGTCCAACTTGTGAGTTGCCACAAAGGTGTGTATCGCATTGTTGAACCCTAAAGCCCACGAAGAGACATTAGGGTCGATGGGCACCCTCTTTCTCGAACTGGCTGTCTTGTTCTCGCTCTTTGTAGTTCTTCTGAACTTTTGTGCTCTTATATGTCTGGGTGGCATGTTTCTTCTTACAAATTTTGGTCTGGCCATGTCTGTAAAGTCTTGAGATAATGTTAGAATATATTTGTCAACCAAAACAAAGACATTTAGCTGAAGAAAGACTAAGTTCGCCGAATGACCCAACGTTCTTACTTCTGACCCAACTTCTCAAAATCAGCCTCGCAACCCTCAAAAAGGCAATTTAAGCACAAATTCGACCAGGACTCATAACATACGAATACCACTTATCACACCTTAACTCCACTGATGCATTGGAGAACAAGATTGCACAGTTTAGGCAATAAAGGCGGAGTTATCGAAGAAAAATCGACACATAAACAATTAAACCCAATAAGGGAGGTTCAACAGATTTCAACAAGCTCACAATATTTGCAAATTAGCACAATTTTGACAAGATAATCATGGGTTTAAGGAAGCTAACCTTCTATGCTGATTAAATGGATAATGAGATGCTAGGAATCACTATAATCCGACTCCAAGCACCAACCAATCAACCAAAATACTCCGAGAATGCAAGTAATATAAAACTAGAGTGCAGGTGTGAGTTTGGGTAGGTGAGAAAGTGAGGGAAGGAAATGAATTTGAAAACTTTTAAACCTTTGGCTGAAAGACCGTCCAGTTTTAGCCCATTCGGCGACATTAGTCAAGCTCGCCTACTCACTCAGCGGAATGCCAACTGTTTAGTTTCTTCTCCGAAATTTACAGGACCTTTTGTCTAAGGGGGGTCCAAACAGCAGTTTCCATATCGGCGATTCGCCAATAATTTCTAAAGCTCGCTGAGTCTTACATACTCTAATGTTGAAGATGTCTTGAGTCAAACGGCGGATAAGGTCAGATTCACTCACCCTTCGGTGACTCGTCAAATGGACTATTGCTCGCCATCCTTCACTTTTTCGAACACTTCTCATACTTCAACCTGTACAAACAACACACCATTATTTTCGCAAGAAATAAAAAGTAATTAAAGGGGTTTTTGGGTTGCTTCCCAAATAGCACCTTAGTTAACATCGCGGCACAACGCAAGTCAACAACTATTCTTCATCCTCAAAGTCAGCCATGGTGAAGGTAGGCGAGTCCTCGACGAATGGTGGATAGCGACTTATCATCAAATGGGTGATCTGAGCATCCTGCAGCTGAATAGTCACAGAGTTTGAGGTAAACGTTTCATTCAGCATTACAATGTTGTCATTCATCTCATCTAACTTCTTGTCTTGTTGTTCGAGTTTTTGTTGAATGAGAGAAAGGGCATCATCTGTTTGCACACCCTCATGCTTCTTCCCATGTCTACATTCTCGAAGGAAGAAGTTCTTTTCATTTTCCATGGCTTGTGCTTCCAACCCCATGACTCCTTTGGACAGAATGTCTACTTGAGCCACTAGTGAGTCCCACTCATGTTTCTTTTGGGCTTCCTTGTTGGGTTCAACCATACCATCAAGGAGTGTTGTGATGCTTTCGTAGGGTTGGTGGAGCATACCACCCTCGAAAAGTTGATCGGCTATGCTCCTATTTTCAGGTCTAAGACCCCAATAGAAGCACTCCAACATCATCTTGTCAGATATTCCCGGAGATGGGAATGGCTGTAGCACTGATTGCAGCCACATTTCTTGAATTGTCTCATTCCCTGCTTTTTTGAACGTCAGGAGGTTGTCCCTGAGGTTCAGTAGTTTCAGGAGGGGATGGTCTGTGTGGTACCCATAATGATCATCCATTCTTATTTCCCTGCTTTGATATTCAAACAAGCAAAAAAAAACTACAATTTAGATTAGTAAAGCTAAAACTAAGAAGAATAAAAAATTCTACTTAACTAAGAATTCCCAAATAGCACCACTCCCTGGCAGCGGCGCCATTTTGATGTTTGCGTAATCAATAACAACTTCCGATGCAAGTGTCTACGATCATACTATAGTTTAGTAACCCAACCAAGGGTTGGGATCGTTCCCAAGAGAGTGATTTTTAGATTTAATAAAAAAAAAAACTTAGTTCTAACTAGTCGTAGCTAAAGATATTAATGATTAAAAACATTGCAAATTAACGGGGTACACAAAACTGTCAATTAACAATGGGGGGGATTTTTCACTAGTACGTAAAATCATCAAAATAAACAAGGGTTTCTAAGTAATGAGAGGGGATCCTTGGGATGTGATGGGAATACGAGTTAAGCTAGATTATTGGCTACGTGCTTTCGATAGAGGATTCATAGAATAATTATGACTAGGCTAGACTTTAAGGGGGATAAGCTCTCTCTCGAGTAAGTTACCCCGTTTCAAGCAGGTTCCTCTCGGATACCCACTTGCCGCATGAAGAAAAGCCTCTGCCTTAACCCACTCACTCTCTCGAGCTGAGTGTGTGGACATGGGACTAGGGTTCACTCTCTCGAGCTGAACCTCGTGTCGACCAACTCATACTGGCCATCAATTTAGTGGTCTAAGTTTTACGACCTCTCTCTCGAGCAAGTCAAAAACACATATATGAGATTATATTTGCAACTGCAACCTCATTAAGTTCATCCACAACCACTAAATGAAATCACAATTAAACTACGATTAAACTATCAGCAAGCAAGACCTAACAATTATCTTAACCCATATTCGCTAAATCACACCCTAAGAATTGGGGTTTTTAGCCGCACATGTAGAAGAGACAGAAATTTATACCAAATTGAACTTGCATTCAACTAGGTATGAAGATTTCAGTCTTGATACAGGTCAAAATTGAAGAATCCAAGAGACCCAAACCCAAATCTTGAAGATGAAACCCTTTGGATCTTCATGTCTTCAAAACCCTCTCAAACTTTGAGCAAAAATATCAAAAAGTACTATTTTATATGAAAATTATAATAATTGTTCGATTCTTAAAGCTACAACTCTAACTAGTATTTATAGATTCCACAGATTTGTGCTGCAGTGAACCATTCGGCGTCGTTAGTCGGAATCGCCGATCAACTCGGCGTTTCGCCCTTTGGTGTAGTTCATCACCATCTTGCACCAGCCTTTAGCATCGTCATTCTCTGGGTCATTGGGTGACATGGTACTACTTCGCGGAACTGCTAGTGATGCACCGACTGCTCCCTTTTTCCGCTGACTTGATCCTTTCCTTCAGGGCTCAGCACACTGGAACAAAAGGCGAATTAAGACCCTTCGGCGACTCGCCAAGTGGACTCGGCTATCCTCGGGCCTTCATTTCTTCGTTCTTTTCAGCCTTTTCATTCCTTTTTGTGATGTAGTGTCAATGCTTTCCTTCAAACATCAAATACCTGAAACTTATTATTTTCATCAGATATTGAGATAAAATAAGCATTTGAGGACACAATTTCTATTAGAATATTGCCCTAAATGAGTCCAATTTGTGGACTTCATCAATAAACAATCTCATTATGTAACATGATGTGAAGAATTAGTGTTCTTGATGGTGTTTTCTATTGTTGTCAAGAAAAAAAAAATTCTCGTGTTCTATGTTGAAGAATATATTCTATCCTTTTATTAGAACTTCTTATATTTTCTGCTTCACCATTGTCTAGAAGTTCTAATGAAAGGAGAATGTATATGCTTTAACAAAGATCATGCAAAAGATTTTCTACTTGAAAACATCGAAAATATCATCACGGTCACTAATTCTTCACCTCATGTACATATTGAGACTGGTTTTGAAGGGTTTGAATCTTCTCTGAGGATTTAATTATCATGTACTCATGATAGTCTAAACCTTATGATCCCTGAAGTGATAAGGATATATCCTTTAGTAATGTAGATAACTGTAACATCTTTAAAAAACTTAATACAAGGTAGTATGCTACATGACACAATATCACTGTTAATGAAGAAAATTTTCTCAAGATTTTTTGTGTCCAAGATTTATGTATGCACTCCACTTACACATGCCCATTGCTTCATTGTGATCTTATTTTTCACATAAGATGCGGGTACATCATTTGATATTGTATTCCAGTAAGCATTCACCCTCATATAATATCTCCGACCAATAACAAATGTATCTTTTACCTAAGACAATTTTAGGAAGAGCACCTCCCAAAATTAGATTGAGATGAGTAAATCTCAAATAAGTGAATTGGCTGATTAGGAGGAGGGACTGCAGTAACAATATGATAATATGATTCAATACTATCATGAGTATCTAATGCAAGAACAAAATGTTCAACAAATCCATGATAATATTGATGAGGATGAATAAGTTTCCAATCTTCGATTACATGATTACAATCATAATAATTCTCGCACCCTTGCCAAAGGAATAACCCCTCGGTAGAACTTAGAAATTTTTTGCGCTTTCAATAAAGATATAAAGGAAATGACATGAGACTCTATTCGCAGAATGCTTAATAGATAAAAGAAAATAAGATTAGATTGAAAATCTTCATTCGGTATTTGTTAAAAAAAAGAGTGAAAATTTATTACATGTAGTTCTTTACTAGTATGATAATAATGGACTGACTATCTAATCATTCCCTTCTTTGGAAATTTCCCGAAATATCATTAATGATTTAGGGGGAAGCAAAGACACTACAAGTTTGTTTACACATCTTTGATTTCATTTCCTTTCTTTAAATGTAATATGCAGGTAATTCACATTCTACATTCCATTTTTGTTGATAAGCAACAATGTTAAAGTCATCCTCTGAAAACTTGTAATTCCACTAATTTTTTTGGTAACCTGCATATTTTCATTCATAACGAAAATTGTATCGTTATAAACAATATCATTATGCAATTCATCAGAGCTATTAGTCATTTCGTACTTCTAAAACTTCATTTATTTTTACTAATTCAAAAGAAATTGAGTTGCTAAAAATTTGAAGAAAGGGGAGAAATGATTGCAAAACCCTAACGACAAAGAGAAAATCGTGCGCGTTCCAAGTCATTATAGTACTTCTTTCCTTATAAACTATTTAGATGACATAAGAGAACTTTTTTTCCAATATTCAATAGTTCTAATGAACCTAGTGGGAAAAAATAGTCATTTTTTATTGTGTATTTAAAGATTTGTGGTCTATGTATTAAGTCATGAAATACCTCTAAGTATGGTTTTAAACTGGTTAAGAGTTCCCATTTTACTTCTTTAACTACATTGATGCTATCAGCGAATTGATATACTTTTGTCTGTGTTAGAGTCTTTAGTGTTGTATCAACATTAGTTGGTGGCTTCTTTCCTTTTTTGGTAAGATTTAAACATTCAATATTTTCATCAATTTTTTATTTCGAAAAGATCGATCCTTTACCAAGAGATGCAACGAAGGTTTTATTGACCGAAATAAATTTTTATCCATGATTTATTATAATAAATGCATTATATATTTAATTTCAAAAAATATATTGTAATCCCACAATCTAAGAAGCATAATATCTTGTCCATTAATATAGAAAAAATCACATCTGTTCCTACTTCTTGAGTGGGTGTTACTAGGGCTTGAATTATTTGCTTGCATAAAAGTAATCAAAACTCTTTACTTTTTGATGTATTGTGTGTGGATTAAATAAAACAACAGCAATACTACTGTCATGCATGATTTTTGATGTATTGACATTCCATTCTCTTGCAGGGTGAGCATATAAGTCATTATGAGTTCTCTAAAATGTTGTGGTGTTCATTATGTATTCCTAAGATACTTAGAACAAAAACATTGGAGAAATTGGTAAGAACAAACCAAGTTTAAAGTGTATTTTCAAAACTAGAAAATTAACAAAAGTAGATAAAATATAATCAGAAAGAGATTAAAAAATATATAAAATATTTTTCTCAAAGAAAAAAATTGTGCCTACTGAATGCAGAGTGTCCCCTTAAATAATTTATTCCCCTCAAGTACCCGAGGTTAATGGAGTATATCCTGCCATGATAGAACAATCTAACCCACCGGTGTATCGATACCTATATGCATGGTGTCAACAAACCACTCAATGACAGTAAAGTACACTTTGAATACTAGTTTTATTAGTAGAAGAAGCCAAAAAATTGCGTCTCTTAAAATTAGAGGAAATCCCTCTATTTATAAACAACAAAGATTAGTGAGAAAAGGTGCTTATTGTGCCTTACCGGAAAGGTCAAAACCTTTTTAAAAAGGCACAATCCTTCAGAAAGGTCACAACCTTTGATAAAAGTCACAACTTTTCATAGAAGTCACAACTCCTCATAAAAGTTTCAACTTTTCATTATAGTCACAACTCTTTATAAAAGTGACAACTCTTCTTTTTCAATTCACACCACTTAAAACCCAACAAAATCCCGCATGAATAGGGGATGAATCTAAGCCAAAGAATTGTAACAGTGCGTATACCTTATAACCAAGAATAAATTGCATCTGCATAATTAGGTTTCCCTTTGAACTTTTCGTAGTGACATATGTCGGATATAGTCGGTCAATCGGTAGATGAGATATTCTCGAAATCGTCGAGCTTTGGTGTATACATAGACAACCATAAGTCATACAATCAACCATTTACCGTTTATGGTTCTTACGGTTGTGTTTATTTCAGCCATGAACACCTTCTAGTTTCATGAGTGTATAAAGAGTAGGATTTTTACAATTACTCTCTTTGAAGCGGCTTCCACTTCACACTCATATATGTGATGTCTAACACGTGTTATTACTTAGATACACTATTTTGTCATATCTGCCAAATATAGAAAATCAATAAAAACTTTAGGCTTTATTAACTCATTAACAAACCTTAATGTTTATCCTTATTCTTGATCATTGTCTTCATCTTGAGAGTGGATTGAGTTGGTTGACAATGCCAAACAGTCAGTCACAACTTTGTTTTCTCCTTGAACCTAGCTCTTGGGATCTTCAGACTATTAGGTAGAGTTACCACCATGATGACTTATACTAAGCCGTAAACCCATTCCCTTAGATGATGTTTAAACTTCCTCTATAGTAAGGCCTTTTTAAAAGTGGATTTGACGCATTATCTTTTGGCTTAATATAGTCAAATGTGATAATTTCACTAGAGAGTAGTTTTCTACCATTATTATATCTACGTCTTATATGGCGAGAATTTCTGTTATACATCATGCTTCATGCCCTACCTAGTGCATCTTGACTATCAAAGTGTATGCATGTTGATGTCAAAGGTTTGGCCCAAAAAAGAATATCTATCATGAAATTCCAAAGTCTTTCAACTTATTCACCGGCCTTATCTTGAGCGACAAGCCTACAGATCATTGTAGAGCTAACGATAGATGTCTCTTTGGAAGATTTCCAATATAATGCTCCTCCACTAAAAGTAAATACATATCCACTTGTGGATTTTACTTCATTTGATATGGTGATCCAATTTGCCTCACTATACCCTTTTAATGGTGCTTATATATGTTATATTACAAGACATATTTTTGAGTATGTTTTAAATAGCCCAAAACTATATTCATTTTCGTCCAATGAGTTTGAATGGGATTAACCAAGAATCGACTCAATTTACTAATAGCACATGCTATATCTGATTGTGTACACTTTTTTATAAACATCATATTTCCCAATTCTGTAGAATAATCTAATTATAAGTAATTTTTACCTTCATTCTTTTGAAATGCAAATCTCACATTTATTGGAGTTTTGACAGTATTAAAATCGAAATATTTGAACTAGTCAAGTACCTTTTTAATGTAATGAGACCGTGGCAATGCCAAACATTATGAAGTTCTAAGGATTCGTATACCTAAGATTGCATCAGTTAAGTTTCTCTCTATGTTTAGTAGCATTTATGCCATTAGTGTCTCTATTGATGATCAACATGTCATCAACATACAAGAAAATAATGACCTTCTGATTTTGAGTGTCTTTAATGTAAAAACATTTATCACTTCTATCATTCATAAATCCATTTATCAATATGGTTTGGTCAAATTTGTCATGTCATTATTTGGGTGCTTTTTTTAGTCCATAAAGTGACTTAACAAGTTAGCAAACAATCTTCACTTACCAGGAACCACAAAACCCTTGGGTTTTTCCTTGTAAATTTCTTTCTCCAATTATCCATTTAAGAAAGTGGTTTTCACATTTATTTGATGAATTTGGAGGTCATATACCATAGCTAATGCAATTAGTATCTCAATGAATGTAATTCTAGTTACTAGTGAGTGTGTTGGATAAATTATTTCCCTCAAATACCTAAGGTTAATGGAATATATCCTCTCAGGATAGAATGATCTTACTCACCGTTGTATTGATACCTATACAGATGATGTTAGTGAACCAGTCCACGGAAATAAAATACACTTAAAATATTAGATTTCATAGTCGAAGAAGTCCAAAAACTTGGTTCTCTTAAAATGAAAGGAAATCCCTCTATTTATAGACAACAAATGTTACTCTAAAGAGGTGCTTATTGTGCTTTACCGAAAAGGTCACAACCCTTTGCAAAAGATACAATCCTTCGAAAAAGGTCACAATATTTCAGAAAAGTCACAATTGTCACGCGTCAAGGCTACGCCCTTTACATAATATGGGACCTAGGATCACAATAGACCCCAAGCTAACCCTGAGTCAGGCATATCATAAGCATATTAAAAATAACTAAGTAAAGCATGAACCTGCAGAAGATAAATCATAAAATATCTGGTGTGGCGACAAAACCCAAATAGTCTGAATGTAATTATGAAACCATAAGAGTTTAGTGATAACTGAAACAACAACTTAGAAACTCAAGCTGAGTCAACTACTATAACTGAAAAGGTCTCTAACAAAATTGAGTTTCTAGGACATGCCCCCAGCTAACTCTAGCAAGACTGAAACAAAAAAAATGAATAAAATGAAAGCATGTCTATTGTCTTTGAAATATGAGGACTCACCACTAAAGCTGCCAAATGCGGACTGAAAATCGATCTATGCATGATATGGATGCTGAGTACCTGAAACTACATCACGAAATGATGTAGCACAAAGGGGAGGCCCACACCTTTTGTGTTGATAGTTATGTTTTGTGTATATATTTTGGTTGTTCTGCTTTAAAATTGTATTAAATACTGCTTTCTGTGGATGATTGAGATTATGGCTCCTTTTGTTTTTAATTGCAAAACGATTGTCACCCTTTTGAATTTTTTTGAATTTTTCGCACATTTTCGCCACCCGCTATATACTATTGAATGTGGCTATTCTTTTGCAAAAAATTAAGTCTCGGTTCCGATCAATACCGATGATTTAAATAGTGTTCTCAATCGAACAAACATGAATGTACGACTACGATGAGGCCAAATGAAGTTGCATAAACAATATGTGAACTATTTGCATTTCGTTATGACTAGCCTAGTATCAAATTGATTCTCTTGTGATGATCATTGCATACTAGCGAAAGTGTGGAATCTTGTTTGACTGTAGTTTCAATGCTTAGTGTGATGAGCTTACTTTGAACCATGCATTATAGATCCTAGAATTTTCCCGGTTGGTCCGGTCAACTAAGTGATGCTATCTTTTGATATGATCTTAGACAACTTCGAATAGTGTGAACCAATTTGACATATACCTCTTTTGTGACCTACCTTGTGAGTGTGTGATTCTCTCTTGAACACCCCTTGAGCCTTACCTTTATTTTGAAGAAACTTTATGAAAACTTGACCTTTTGTTAATCCATCACCGATAATACTCATGAAGTTATAGTTAGTTGAATAGCCAACTTAGGCCAGAAGCCTAAGTTGGGGGTGTGTTGAAAACATAGGGGCAAGTCAAGAAGTGCAAGGAAAGTATCCTCTTACCCATGATTTTGAGAAAAATGGAACCCCTCCATATAAAAAAAGAAGAAGAAAAAGACAGAAAAGAAAAAAAAAATATTAAAAAAAATAAAGTTGTGGAATAAAGTACAAAAGAGATAGGGTTTACTAACAATTCATGGGAAGCGAAAAATAGGATGACTCATGAGCACTAAAGAAAATGATGAAGGGAAAGGGAAGGAAGTGTTGTGAGCACCACATCTCATGAGGATGAAAGTCACTGAGCCGAAATGACCATAGCTTTGCACTCAACCCCATTAGCCTTGGAAAGACCTTTTCGTTCTTAAGTGAGCTGAAACAAATGTTTATTGGAAAATACGGGCAAGCCTATGGGTGAATTATGCATTATCTTCTTCTTTGTGAGTATAAGCGTTGCATATGATTCCAAATCTTTAAACTACAAAACCTTTTGTGTGAATATGAAATCATTCTTTGTGTGAGGGCATTTCAACACTATAGTTGAGCTTGAACTTGCATTTGAAGCAAGTATTGTGAGCATGAGATTCGTTGATATTGGTGAGTCACAACTTGAATCTTTGAGTGCACATTTGATCTTTGCATAAGTAAATTGAGTCTTGTAGTGTACATTCATGATTGAGTCTTGTGTTGCACTGTTTGAGACACCCTTTCTGAACGGCTGAACTTGAGTTTGCTTGAGGACAAGCAAAAGTTAAATTTGGGGGTGTTGATAAGTCCACAAATTGGACTCTTTTAGGGCAATATTTTAATAGAAATTGTGTCCTCAAATGCTTATTTTTTCTCAATATCTGATGAAAACCCTTAAGTTTTAGGTATTTGATATTTGAAGGAAAGCATGGACACTACGTCGCAAAAAGAAACGAAAAGGCTGAAAAGAACGAAGAAATGAAGGCTTGAGGATCGCCGAGTCCACTTGGCGAGTCGCCAATGGGTCTTAATTCGCCTTTTGTTCCAGTGTGCTGAGCCTTGAAGGAAAGGATTAAGTCGCCGGAAAAAGGGAGCAGTCGGTGCATCACTGCGCAATTCTGTGAAGTAGTACCATGTCGCCCAATAACCCAGAGCCCGACGATGCTGAAGGCTAGTGCAAGATGGCGATGAATTACACCAAAGGGAGAATCGCCGAGTTGATCGGCGATTCCGACTAACGACGCCGAATGATCCACTGCAACACAAATCTGTGGAATCTATAAATACTAGTTAGAGTTGTAGTTTTAAGTGTCGAACAATTATTATAATTTTCATATAGAATAGTACTTTTTGATATTTTTGCTCTAAGTTTGATAGGGTTTTGAAGACATGAAGAAAAAGAGGATTTCATGTCCAAGGATTTGGACTTGGGTCTCTTGGATTCTTCATTCTTGGCCTGTAAAAAGATTTAAATCTTCATACCCATTTGAATGCAAGCTCATTTAGGTATAAATTTCTATCTCTTGATGTGTGGCTAAAAATCCCAATTCTTGGGATGTGATTTAGCGAATATGGGTTAAGATTGTTGTTGGGTCTTGCTTGGTGATAGATTAGATGTAGTTCAATGGCGATTTCATCTAGTAGTTGTGGATGAATTTAACAAATTTGTAGTTGCAAAATACTGGTTTATTTATCTATTTTCGGCTTGCTCGAGAGACAAGTCGCGAAACCAAGACTTCTAGATTGATGGCCTAAGGAATGGGTCGACATGAGGTTCAGCTCGAGAGAGTGAATCCTAGTCCCATATCCTAACACTCAGCTCAAGAGAGTTAGTGGGGTAAGGGGTAAGGCGTAGGCTGCTCTTCATGCGGCAAGTGGGTGTCCGAGAGGAACCCATTTGAAACGAGGTAAGTTGCTCGAGAAAGAAATTATTCCCACATAAACATAAAGCTTAGCCTAGTGACTATTACTCTATAAATTTTCTATTGAAAGCATGTACCCAATAATTTAGATTAACCCGTATTCCAATCACATCCCAAGAATCCCCATTTCATTGCTTAGATTTCCTTGTTGATTTTGCTAATTTTAGCCTACTTGTGACAAAACCCCCATTTGATAGTTGACACTTTTGTTTCACCCCCTTAATTTACTATGGTTTTACTCGTTAATGTATTTAGCTACGACTAGGTAGAACGAAATTTTATTTTTCTATAAATTCTCAAAACCACTCTCTTGGGACGATTCCAACCCTTTGTTGGGTTACTAAACTATTGTATTATCGTTGACACTTGCACTGGAAGTTGTGTCTTGTTTACGCAAACATCAGAGGTCAATCAACGACTCGCCAAGTATTTTAGGAGAGCACGACCCAACTCGCTCTTTTTCCCATTTTTGGCCTCTTGTGTAATAATTACCTAAAACTATTAAAAGTAGTTTTGGGTACTCATTTAGGTAGACTTTTTTTAATATGAATCATTAATGAATTGGATCTCCTTTGAAAGACTTGAGAGCTTGGTGAAGCATCTATTGAACTTTGTTTCGAAACGGAGGTCTCTTGGATATTCAATTTTCTTGAGGTCTTCCTAAGAGATTCAGTGCTTGATTCGGATTAATCAATTGAGGTCTTTAGGTATAATATACCTTTAGGTTGCTTTGGATTTCCTTTTCTTGTGTCAATCTATTTATCATGATGAGGTCCTGTTTAGGGATTGTAATAGGAGGTTTCAAGATTTAATACATCCTTTAGTTGCCAATTGTTCCTTCTCATGTATCTCTTCTTTTATCCTTCTTTTATTTCCGCATTTAATCTGTAATTCGTGGTGAGAAATACTTCATCATTCGTCTTCAAATCAAGTATAATCAACCTGAATAAATAGGGAAGGAGTTGTGATCCCTACCACTAAGTACTAGAAACTGATATCTAACTGAACTCAGTTCCATGAACATGCAAATATGCTGAAATGCAAGAATAACTGGGGGAACAAGATAATTAAACTGAATTACTCAAGAGTAAATTGAGAGACTGGAGAGGAACTAGTACCTTGAGCTGAAACAGAATCGGAAGGAAAGAGGTGAGGATACTTGGCCATCATGGTTGCTTCTGCTTCCCAAGTAGCACCCTCTATAGACTGACTTGTGCCATAAACCTTCATTGAAGCGACTTCTTTATTTCTCAACCTACGAACCTAACGGTCAAGAATCTCAATTGGAACCTTTTCACAAGTAAAACTATCCATCACAACCACACTCTCTAAGGTATTATCGATGCCAGATCACCCACACACTTCTTCAATAAGGAAATGTGAAAGACTCGATGAACCGCTACTAGTTGGCAACTCTAACTCATAAGCCAGATTACCAACCCTCTTCAGGATTCTGTAAGGACCTACATATCTAGGATTGTACTTCCCTTTCTTGCAAAATCTCATCATCCTCTTCATAGGTTACACCTTGAGGAAAACCCAATCATATATGCATAGGACTTCTGATGGCTCTGTGATGTCTTTAGTCTATCTCTAATGAGATGAACTTTCTCCATAGCCTGATCAACCAAATCTGGCCCAATCAAAGTTGTTTCACCTACTTAAACCAACCAATCGCAGACCTGCATCTACTCCCATATAGGGCCTCAGACGGGGCCATTTGAATACTAAAATGAAAGTTATTATTATAAGCAAAATTTATTAGAGGTAGGTGTTCATCCCAACTACCATTGAATTTGATCATGCAAACTCTCAACATTTCGTCTAAGGTTTGAATGGTACTCTCTTCCTAACCATCCGTCTGTGGATGAAATGGTGTACTGAGATTTATTTGAGTACTAAGACCTTTCTAAAACAATTTCCAAAATGAGAGGTAAAGTGAGGACCTCTATCTGAGATGATCCATAAGGGAAAACCCATACAACCTAACTATCTGATTGATGTAGAGTTTAATGTAGTCCTCCACTGAATATATAGTCTTGACAACTAACAAGGGAGCTGACTTAGTAACTCTTTCCACTGTCACCCAAAAAAAATCATGTTGTTTGTGAGTACGAGGTAACCCCTTAATGAAGTCCATGTTTATAACTTCCCACTTTAATTTAGGAATGTTAATATCTTAAGTCATACCACCTGGTTTCTGATGTTCTACCTTAACCTTCTAATAGTTATGACACTTAGCCAAAAAATTTACGATGTCCTTCCATATCTTTCCACTAATAGACATCAGGTGGATCACGGTTAATCTTAGTGGCACCTGGATGAATAGAATATCTGGAATGGTAGGCTTTTGTAATGAAATGGTTCCTCAACTCACACACATTAGGAACCCATAATCGACCTTGATAATGAAGTACACCATCTCCCACTTGGGAGAAAACCTCTACTCTCTCCTGATGAACTACACTATTCAACTAAAGTAATATCGGATCACTGTTCTATTTTTCCTTAACCTCCGTCACCATTGAAGATTCTAATCGATTCTTAACTATTACACCACAATCTGACGTGTTTGTAAGGCAAACTCCTAAGTGAGGAAGTCGGTGAGCATCTTTGGCTAACTCTCTCTTTTTATCCTCAACATCTGCTACACAGACCATAGACAGTCTGCTGAGAGCATTAACCATCCTCAACATCTGCTACACAGACCATAGAGAGTCTGCTGAGAGCATCAACCACTGCATTCGCCTTACCTGGATGGTAAAGCACATTCATGTCATAGTCCTTGAGGAATTCAAGACATCTCCTCTGATAAATATTCAACTCTTTTCTTGGTGAACACGTATTTGAGGCTCTTATGATCCGTGAACATATCAACATGACCACAATACAAGTAGTGTCTCCAAATACTTAGGGCAAATACAATGGCCGCAAGTTCGCGGTAATGATTCGGGTAATTCTTCTCATGGACCTTCTATCTAGAAGCATAAGATATGACCTTACCTCGCTTCATCAATACACAACCTAGGTCGACCCTAGATGCATCATAATAAACCTCCTAACCGTCTAAATCCTATGGTAGAGTCAAGACCAGTGATGTAGTCAACCTGGTCTTCACTTCTAAGATGTTTTTCTCAAACTAATCTTACCACTGAAATTTGACCTTCTTTAGAGTCAACTTGGAGAACGGGGAAGCTTTGGATGAAAATCTTTTAAATAAATCTCTTGAATAACTGGTCAAACCCAAGAAACTTGTATATCTGTTGGAGAGGTGGGTTCGGGCCAGTGTTATACGACTTAAATTTTATGAGAATCCACTCGGATCCCTTCGCTGGATACCACACGAACAAGGAAAGTTACCGACTGTAACCAAAATTCACATTTGTTGAACTTAGTGAATAACTTGCAATCTTGGAGACTTTGCAGAACAACTCTCAGATAAGTCGCATTCTCTTCCTCACTATGAGAATAAATGAGGATATCATCAATAAAGATGTGGATGAATCACTCTAAATACTTCTTGAATATCCTATTCATTAAGTCCTTTAAAGCTATAGGAGCATTTGTTAGTCCAAAAGACATCACTACAAATTCATAATGACCATATCGAGTTATGAACGCTATATTTGAAATGTCACTATCTCTGACTCTGAGCTGCTGATAGTGTAACGACCCGAGAGCACCCCTTAGTCGTTACCGGCGTATTCGACCTCTCGGAGGTCTTATACAAGCCCTTAGCATTCATCATAGCATTTATCTTAGAAAACTAGTGGAAAATTTAAAACTTTTTCATAATATAATACAAGACATAAAAGTCACCTCATAAAACCTTTAATACAAAATCGGAATACTACGTCTCAAGGTAGCCATCTTAAAACATGACTACAACACAAGAGGGACACAACCCTTACAATACAAAAGAAACTACTATCTAGTACATAGAACTTAAGGAAACTCTTTAACA
>JAJOOD010001322.1:0-32458 GCA_029582525.1 Solanum tacnaense
TATAGGTTATTTGTAAGAGTAGTTGAGAGATATGAGCATATCAAGTACAATTTATGTTCAATTTTTTTAATTAAATTAAAGTTAGATGAAACAATTACGTAAGTGAAGAACAAATAACTTTGTAATAATTTATTATGCAATTTTATAATTTTTGTTTATTTGATAAGATTGAATAAACAATTGGGGCTATTTTAATAGTTTTACAACTTATGAGATTTTTATGTTTATGAGAAAATATACAACACAAAAATTCCATATCGCATGTCCAAACCTTCAATTTCATCTCATGATTCCTTATCATGATACCATATCATGATACCATATCGCATGGCCAAACGGGCCCTAAGTAAGTTTATTATTCTATCCTTATTTAATATTTTTGGAACTCATGTTTCAATCAATGAATATGACTTAATTTATTTCGATTAATTAATTTAACCAATGAACATGAATCATTTACTTAGCTTTTCTAAGTTGGTCAAATGTATATTTTCAAGGCTAATAACTCACAAGGGTAAAAAAGGAAAAATATGGTAATTTATACATTGATTTTATGAAATGACAAATATTATGAACCAACTATTTATACAAAAATGATGACATATAAAAAGAAACGGAAGGAGTAATAATTAAGGTTATAATAGGAAAATAAATTGTCTTTTTTGATTTGTCAAAATGACAAGTAAAAAAAAATTAAATTTATGAAATATTTGAGAAGTAAATAAGGATGGAGGGAGTACCAAGAACCATTACTACTTGTGAATAAACATGTCATATATATAAACAATGCACTTTTGTCCCTCTATTTATAACTGTATATTTACTTGCGCGATGCGTGGATGATGCTAAAATATTACTCCCTCTGTCCCTAATTACTTGTCCACTTTTTCTTTTATAGTTGTCCCTAATTACTTATCCATTTTGACAAATCAAGAAAGGACAAATTCTTTTTACCTATTATACCCTCAATTAAATGACTAATTATTTTGATAAATGTAGAACTTTTCATCCACTTCATAATTAATAGGGTTAAAATGGTAAACTCACTATGTCATTAATTATTTTCTTAATAAGTGTGTCAATTCAAAAGTGGATAAGTAATTAGGGACAGAGGGAGTATTTCTTATTGTTTCAGATTTTGATATCTTGATCGAGTATATTAAATCATATTATTTTCTTTAAAATAATTTAACTTTTATATTGTTTCTCAATGAGACAATCATATATTGTAAAAAAAAACTACTATGTTTCATATTTTTCTTAACGAAAATTCAAAAAATTAATACAAATCTGAATTCAAAATTTAGTGCAAATTAAACTAATTATTTTTCAGCAAATTTCATCTTTACTAAAAAGTAATTTTAAAAATTTGTATGTTAAACAATATTTTTTTCCTTTTATCGTTTCAATTTAGAGCTTAACAAAATGTTCCAAACTAAATATCTTTAGAAAACTTTATCTTTATTTGTAACCTAGTTATAATAAACTTTATCTTTTAAATAGATTTTATATTATTACAGCTGCAATCTATAATTTTATTTAAATTAAATAAATAATTTATCAATTTTAAATTCTTTTTTCTATTTTTTATCCATAGTTGGACGACAAAAATAATAATTCTTTTAATTCTTCTTCTTCTTCTTGCTTCTTGTTGTTGGTCCTACTACTATTACTATGGTTGTTGTTTTTTTAAATTATTATTTAAATTAAATAAATATTTTATCAATTTTAAACACTTTGTTCTATTTTTTATCCATAGTTGGAGGATAAAAATAATAATTCTTTCAATTTTTCGTCTTCTTCTTCTTGCTTGTTATTGTTTCTCCTACTACTATTACTATGGTTGTTATTACGATTTTTTTTTTATTATCTTTTATTTAATATTGAAATCAAATGTATTTAAATAAATTTTATAACATCGGAAATGATATTGAAGTAGTAAGAGCTCGTTTCAAACTTTATAACCGCGGGTTTCTAATTTTAGCTAAGCTAATAAAAATTGTTTCTTTTTCTCTTTCTAAAAGCATGAAAATTTTAAATTCAAATATTTTTAATTTTTCAATTAAAAATTTTTGTTACATTTTTTTTAACTTTGTCCTAAAATTGTCAAGTGGTTTTTCAATAGTTTGCAACTTAGCTAATCTTATGATCCAAAGTATCCTCTAGGTGTGACATGACGAACAGAACCCCGAAAGGCCCTAAACAAGCCACTCGACATAAGCATGACGTAAAATAAATACAACGAGAGAGAATAAACAACATAAGTCTCATATCATAAAATGAATCTTATCATAAGTGCGAAATACTAAACCATGTCTGACATAACCTTTCTAACATCATAAGAGTGAATGGGACGTAACCCATGCACGACAAACAAGTCTGAAACAAAAAGACAATAAAAGAAATAGAGCATCAATGGTTTTGTCCTCGAAGCATGAGGGCTCACCAATCAAAGGTATAGCAAAGCAGTCCAAGCTAACCACGAACGGGAGGAGGAGCGTCATACCCTATTTTATGAGACAATATAGACACAAATACACATTAGTACAGTTAATGTACTAAGTATAGGAAAATGCGCAAAAACATAAAGCATGATAACATGATGAATATAAACATGATATGCAAGATCAAGTAAAACGTGATAAAAACCTTTATAAAGAAATCATAAATCATATACAAGGTCAATGCATTCTTTAAACCATTTGAGAAGCTTTCATGAAATCTTTGAAGAAAACATAATTTATTTGTGGGATATTTACCGTTAACTAATAATAAGACCATGTGAGCTATAACATGAAATTCGATATGACCCTCATGCCGTAAAGGGGAATCTACTTGTCCGTATATTCGAAGCGGACAAAGGTCTAAGCGAATTCTTAACTGCCTTAGTCTTCTTAGGGTCAACTTGAATACCTTTACAGGAGACAATATGACCAAGGAAAGCAACATACCTCAACCAAAACTCACACTTGTTAAACTTAGAATACAATTCTTGATTCTTGAGAATTTGCAACATAATCCTCAAATGCTCAACATGCTCATTCTCACTCTGTGAGTAAATCAAAATATCATTAATAAACACAATCATGAACATATCAAGATTTTATTTGAAAACCCTATTTGTCAAGTTCATGAACGTCGCAGGGACATTACTCAAACCAAACGACATCACCAAAACTCATAGTGACTATACCACGTTTGAAAAACCGTCTTCAGAATGCAATTTTCCTTTACCCTCAATTGGTGATAACCCCACCGAAGGTCTATCTTTGAGAAAAAACTCGCACCTTGGAGTTGATCAAACAAGTCATCAATCCTTGGAATGAGATACTTATTCTTTATGGTAACCTTATTCAATTGCCGTTAGTCAATGCAAATTTGGAGGGAATCATTCTTCTTTCGAACAAACAATACTGGAGCACCCCCTGGAAAGATACTCGGTCTAATAAAACCCTTATCTAACAAATCCTTCAATTGTTCCTTTAATTTCTTAAGTTCTGCCGTGGTCATATGGTAATGAGTGAAAGGCTACGCATTTGGCAATAGGTCAATGCCGAAGTCTATTCCCCTTTCGAGAGAAATACCAGGAAGATCATCAAGAAACACTTTTGGAAACTCATTTACAATTGAAATTGACTTAAGAGTAGGTGTTTTTGAATCTGTATCCCTAACCCGAACAAGATAAAATATACAAGCATTAGAATTCATTTTCGTAGCCTTTGAGCAAGATATAAACTGACCCTTAGAAGAAAAATCCCCCCTTTCAATTCTAAGATAGGTTCATTCGGAACCTGGAATGTGACCAATCAGGTTCTAGAATCAATGGAAGCATAACAAGGGTGAAGCCAATCTATCACAAGAATAACATCAAAATCTAGCATATCAAGCTCTACAAGATCAACATGAGTGGCTCTATGTGAAATAGAAATAGGCAATTTATATATACTTGTTTAGCAACAATAGAATCATTGACATGCATAGAGACGGAAAAAACTTCTAAAAGAATATCAGGACAAACATCAAATCTCATATCCATATAAGGAGTAAAAAATTTACTAGGTAGCACCTGGATCAAGAAAAACATATACATCAAAAGGAAAGACTATGAACATATCGGTTACAACATCTGTAGAACCCTCATGATCATATCGAGTTTGAAGAGCGTAAATTCTATTTCGACGAGGAGCATCCGAACCAGAACCACTAGGCTGAGCTTGCCTACCATCTTTTCCCTTAGTAGTAAGCAACATACTATCTCTCACCTTGTGACCACTCATCCCACTATCAAAACAGTCATCCGCACCGGCTAAACATTTTCAAGAGTGACTCTTGCCAAACTTTTGGCAAGTGGAAATAGAAGTTCCAATTCCACCACTTCCTCTAGGCTTAGGGTTAGACACCCTATCCTTGTTAAACTTTGGAGCCATTACATGTGAAGAACATTGATTGGAGAACTTTTTTTGGAATAGAGAACGACCATGTCCACTGGACTTAGAATGAGAAAAGTCACCATCATCAGTCCTTGTCCTTTTTGACTCTCTAGACTTCTCTTTTAGCTTATCCTCTTCAATTTGTTGGGCATGTATAATCAAACGAGAGATGCCCATCTCCTTAATCAACATGGTGATTCGACACTCATTGACCACCATTTCAGACATACCCGTTACAACTTACTCATCATTTCCCTAGAGTCGACAACCATATATAGTCGCAACATACTTAGCCAATTGAGAAACTTGAAAGCATACTCCTTCACACTTATATTTCCTTGAAAAATATTAGTGAACCCAAGAAATTTTATGTCTCTCATTTCAAGAAGGAAAAAAATCAAGAAAAACCCCTTTAAATTTCTCCCAATCAAGAGGAACCGCACCAATAGCCCTCTCTTCCTTCCATTGATTGAACCAAACTTGAGCAACACCCTTAAGTTGATAAGCGCACAACTCCACCTTTTCCACGATTGACACTCCCATAATTTCCACTATCTTATGAATCTCATCAACAAACTCTTGAGGATCCTCATGAACTTTTAACCTATGGAACTCCAGGGGATTCATCCTAGTGAATTCCCTCACTCGTATCACCACCATATCCAAAATTGGGTTCACGAGAGCAACAACATCTCTATTAACTTGGGTTGTCATAGCTTGATCCACTACTTGGAAAATGGCTCGAAATTCAGTATGAGTCACTTACTTGGCCAAAAGATCGATCGACACTTAAGGAACCTTGGGCTCCACATTATTATCCGTATTCCTTCTAATGTTAGCTCTTCGAGGAGACATATCCTGAAAAGCATTCGAAAAGAGTTGGGAGAAAGACCTTTTTACAGAGATAAACTCAATGACATGCCTTTAGAGTAGTGAAAAAGTGAAGTTTCCTAAATTCCTTGTAGCCTCCTATTTGTAAATGTGATGCATTTCACACTCATGAACAAGACTCTACTCCATGCGGCTTGTTAGACATCCCAGGACCTTCTAAAACTTGATGCTCTGAATACAAAGTTTGCCACGATCCACAGTACCTCCTAGGTGTGACATGACAAATAGAACCCCAGAGGTCTTAAATAATCCACTTGACATAAACATGACGTAACTCATGCCCCTGGGATAAGGTATGCTTTTAGTGCGTTATCTAACTATAAGAGCAGGAGCAACAAAGAAATATAGTGAGAGAGAAAATAGGCAACATACTTATCATATCATAAACAAAATCTGAACATAAGTGTGGAATATTAAATTGTGTCTGACACATCCTTTCTAACATCATAAGAGTTGTTGGGACGTAATCCATACACCACATACAAGTCTGAAAAAAAAAGACAATAAAAGAAATAGAACATCAATGGTTTTGTCCTCGAAGCATGAGGACTCACCAATCCAAGCTAACCACAAACGAGAGGAGGAGCGTCAGACCCTATATTATGAGATAATAAAGGCACAAATATGCATTAGTATGAAAAATGTACTAGGTATGAGAAAATGCATAAAAATGTAAAGCATGATAACATGATGAATTTAAACATGCTATGCAAGACCAAGTAACATGTGATAAAAGCCTTTATAAAGAAATCATACATCATATATGAGGTCAATGCATACTTAAAACCATTTCAGAAGCTTTCATGAAACCTTTAAAGAAAACATAGTTTATTTGTTGGATATTTACCATTAACCAACAATAAGATCATGTGAGCTAATACATGGAATCTGGTATGATCCTCACATTGAAAAGGGAAATCTACTTGCCAAGGTAGAACTCTGTCACATTCATTCTTTGCTAAAGTGGATCCACTAACTTAGGCCATTTAAGACAATCCTACGCACGCTCATAGTTAAGGGACAAGGAGATTGCTTCTAGAGACTCGACCTTTATTAACGGGAGACCCCCATCTCAAAGTCATCTCAGTGCTAAGTAAATTCCAATGTAAAATACATAATCATAATCATATCAAAATACTTGGAAAGACATAATAAAGACAACAAACCCAATCATAAGTTCAGATTAGAGTAGCTCCTTTTAAATCATGATTTCATAAACTTCTTCATAATAGAACTTACCTTTCTAATAATCTAAATCATGATTTCTTTCAATTGTGATAAAGTCTTTCAAAAATCATTGACACTTTATCTTAAAGGCATCCTTTAGTCATAATTCATTCTTTTCATAAAACATGCATAACTTTTATGATCATAATTCATAAGTTCATTTGATTTGTTCATGAGTTCATAATCAAAATCAAGTATGAAATATGGGTCCATATGAAATCAATTGGAAAACATATAATTGGATTGAATCATGCATAAGAAGATTAAATAACATCAACTGAATCATAATAAATTGAACTTAAGGATATTTGCATAAAATCCTAAGAGAATTAGGTGAAATCAACTTAGGAGATTGTGATTCTTTTGGGACCCAATAGATGAAAGGATCCATTCGCAAAGAGAATGAAACCTTGAAGCTTGAAACTCTAGCTCTTTAGAAAATTTTAGGGAAGAAAACTTGAGAGATTTTGAGGGAATGAGAGAAATTAGGCTTAGTTTGAAGGGTAGAAATAGTTATTGAGGTAGGTATAGGGCCAAAACGACGTAGTTTAGGGGTTAATTGGGTAAGAAAATACCAAAACACCCTTGATTAAAATTGTCGGACAAGTCTACGGTTTGAACCTACGGTCGATAGGTCTTTCTACGGGCCATCATGGTTAATTGTAGAACCTGTTACTAGGCTCAATATTTTTGATCAATTCCGCGAGACCTTTCTCTAGTCTGTCAACCATTTTACGGTCCGTAAACCCCTTCCATAGAACCCAAGTTCAAGCCCAAAACTTCACCAAGTCTGGATCACTTCTACACATCATTCCTACAACCCAAAGACCCTACTACGACCCCTCAAATCCTTTGTGGACTAGAGGTCTCAAATCACTTATCTGAATCAACTCTACGGGGACTTCCTATGGCCAGTAGACCACCCTACGACTCGTTCTGTTCATTTATAGGTCAACTTACTAGACTTGAAATTTTCCAAAAACTTAACTTAGTTTCTACGATTGCCCTCATCCGACTCGTTGGACTTCCTACGATCCATAAATGGTTTCCTTAGGACACTGCCTCAGTGCAAAAAATGCACCTTTTTCTTTTTAACTCAACTTCCAATTTCAGAGGTGTTACAATATATCCGCTTCGGAATATTAACCAACAAATATGGTAAAAGAAATGGTATAATTATGAGGAATGAAAAACACAAATGATAGAACTATGAACCACATACCAGGTAAGTTGAATATACTAGAACTAATCAAAATGTAGGAGCCCAAAATAAAAAATGAATGGAATAAAGTCAATAAGATCGTTATATTATAAACAAGATATTTTTTCTTTACTTGCATAAAAGCATAAAAGTTTATTCTAAGTGGACAACTTCTTTGATATTACATTCTTTTAACTAACAAATGGTCAAAACATCCATATTTCTATCCAGCTATATCAAAATAGTTATAAAAGAAGAGACATAGATTTGAAGATCTTACGTCTAACTTTAGCAAGGCTCTTTCGTCTAACTAGCAAGTCTCTTACGTCTAACTTTATGATAAACTCATTAAAGTACCTGGATAGATACAAAAATGGTAATTGATCTAAAATGAGCACCCATCAAAGCTCATGAGCAGAATAGTGACAATATAGATGTAAACACCTATTAATGATCATATTACAACTAGCTAAGTCAAGCACAATTAAAAGGATTATTAAATACAAATAGAGTAAATATTGGAACTCAAACTTGTTCTACCATCGCGCTTCTTCCATCTCTCCCGTCGAGCCACAAACATGTAAGAAGCAGACAGTCTAATAGTATGAGTTCCCCAAACTTTATTCAATATCAAACTTTCCTACTATAAAGAGATTATTTCTACCACGCGAACCTACAAAAGCAATTGTCGATGAAATAATGAGGTAAATTGCAAACAGACCTATTAGAATATAAACAAGACAAGAGTAAATAAATAACTAGGAATCTTAAGCGTCACCCAAATAATGACTCTTATCACAATATATTCCTCAAAGATATTAAGAAAAGGATAAACATGTTTACCTGATTAGTGAAATCCTAGAAGAGAATTGAAATAGCCGCAGTTCCCCAAAGCTCATGAACTATCACATAGAAAAACAGAAACTTCAAGTCTTCATTATCTCAATAAGCCCAAGAAATCTTGGACCCAAAAAAGTTGAGAATCCTGTCAACATTTAGTTGCAGAGTGAGTAATTGAAAGAATGATAAAACAAACCCAAATGTCTTAAAAAATGTAATGAAGGGCGAGTACACTACCTTCCAAAATATAAAACTAAATCTGAAGGAGCCTTGAGGTTTTATTTGAATCTTTTCTATTTTGGACTTTCTCATAGGTGATTCCATTCATTTTTCTTCTCTCGCTGATATTTCAAAGTAGAATACAAATTTGTAATTGAGACACCCTAGTCACTCTTCCAAAAATAAATCACAAAAATCACAGTATACTCTCATCATAAATCACATACACGAATGAAAAAAAGAAGAATTTTGATAAATAGGGACTTACATTTCTTTTGTAGTTTTCGGGCCTAAATCATCCGTGACTGAAAAAATGGAGTTTGATTTCTTGGTTTTACAAATGATCATTTTTGAAAGAATAGGGTTTACATTTAAGTTAGTAGCAGTGTGTGCCATAAACTTCAAAATTGCAAATTTTAGAGAAGATTTAGGGATTTGAAAGAGCTATTTTTTTTTGCAAGAGGAGAGGTTTAATTTTGGAAGCGAAAGGGTAGTTGGGAGGTGGGCGGGTGGGGTTTATAGTGGAATATCTTTTTCATTTAGACTAGTGTCTTCATAATTATTATTTTACATGATTAGGGACGAGTTATTTATTGTTTTAGAGACGACATTTATTATCTTCCCTAATTTAGAAATTAAGGACTAGTTTTTCTACTAGTCTTTAATCGTGGTTCCCTAATACACCTTTTTCTTGTAGTGATTCCTCCTCGAATGTGACTCAAGCTAGCATGAATAGAGTATAGAGAGAAACTAACAACCTAACATGAATACAAATCTCGTCAAAATGCACATACACAAGGGAAAAACACTCTAAGCTAAATTATAACATCAAAAATCAAGTTTTCATGAAAATGCATGCATATGAAAACATGAGAATGACTTAAACACATGAATCCGAAAGAATGAAGCATCAAGAACTACTACCTCAAGCTAGAATATGAGCGGAGGGATAGAGATGAGGATACATGGACAACATATCAGCCTCAGCTTTCCTAGTAGCGCCCTCAACTAATTGACTCCTTCAAAGAACTTTCACGGAAGCAACTTTCTTTGTTTCTCAACTTCTGAACTTTGACAGTCTTAATTCTTTACCGGAACCTCTTCATAAGAAAGACTTTCCTTAACTCCCAAACTTTCCAATGACAGTATACACATCAGATCTCCAACATACATTTTCAACAAAGAGACATGAAATACCAGATGTACCGATGCTTAATTAGTCAGTAGGTAACTCTAGCTCATAAGCAACCTTGCCATGTCATGATCAAAATAATACCCTAGATGTGACATGGCGTATAGGACCCGAGAGACCCTACACAAGCCACTTGACATACATGCAACATAATAGAATATACAATAAGAGGGTTCAAGTAAGACATCTCATATCATAAAAGAGAGTTTGAACATAAGTGAAAAATCATAACTACGTCTTAACAAGACATTCTAAAATAACATAAGAGTGGTTTGGACGTAACCCATACACCACATACAAAGTCTCGAGAGTAAACAATAAAAGCAATAAATGGTCTTCATGACTTTGCCCTCAGAGTATGAGGACTTACCAATCCAATAACTATTAGCAATCCAAGCCAGCCACGAGCGAAAGGAGAAGGAGTGTTAGACCCAATATTATAAGAGAATATAAGCACAATTAAGCATTATTACACAAAATATACTAAGTATGGGGAAAATGCATAAACGTAGACATGACATCATAATAGGCTTAAAATATATAATGCATGACCAAGTAGAACGTTGAAAGACTTAGTAAGTAAAGTCACTAAAACCATGAGACAAGGACAAGCATAAGTAAAAGTCATACAAAATCTTTAAGGAAAAATCATAGTTCTTTTGTGGGATATTAACTTTAACAGACAATAGACCATGTGAGCTATAACGTGGAATTCGGTGTAACTCCCACACTGAAAAGTGAGATTCTACTTGCCAAGGTAGAACTCCGTATCATATCAATAGTGCTATGTGGATCTATTAGCTAAGTCACTTAAGACAATCCTACGGGGGCACATAGTTTGGGACTAGGATATTTCTACTAGAGACTATCCTATTTGAGCCTCCACCTCAAAGTCCTCTTTGTGCTAAGTAAAATCTCAACGGAATAGACAAAGTTAATTATTAAAGCATGACAATAATCAAAATACCAACCCAAATCATAAATTCATATAAAAGTAGCTCCTTTCAAAACCATGAATTCATAAAGTAGTTCATATAGACACTTACCTCTCTAGGTATCTAAATCATAATTTCCTTTCAAATTGTAAGAAAACCTTTCTTAAATCATTAATACTCAACATGAAAAGTATCCTTAAGTCATAACTCATCTTTTTGTAAAACATGCATAAATCTCTTATCAAGTTCATAATCATAATTTCATAGTTCTTAAGTAGAAATCAAAGTATAAGCATGGATCCATATGACATCAATTACAAATCATGTATTCAAGTAAAATCATACATAATAAGGTACAAAATCAATAATTGAATCATAATAAGTTGGACCCATGAAGATTAACATGAAACCCCATAAGAATTGGGTGCAATTGAAATTGGAGTTTGGAGTACTTTTGGGACCTAATGGATGGAAGAGATCCATTGGTAAATTTTCACATACCTTGATAATCAAAACCTAAGCAAATAGATTGAGATTATGACCTTGAAACTTGAAACCCTAGCTTTCACCTTGGAGCTTCAGAGAGAATTGAAGGGGATTTGGGGTTTTTTAGAGAATGAGAGTATTTGAGTAGTTTTAGGAATTAAAAATCAGTTATAGGAGTAGTTATAGGTCCAAAATGACATAGTTTAGGGGTTAGTTGGGTAGGAAAAGACCAAAACACCCTTAATTAAAAACTGTTAGAGTGACCTACGATTTTGACCCTCTCTATGGACCGTACTAGTTAGCCGTAGAAACACTTACTAGGGCCTAAAATCCATTCAACTCCCACAAAACATTTTTATGGGTCATCGTCCATTTTACGGCCTGTAGACCCCTTATGTAGAACCCAACTTTAAGTCTAAAATTTCATAGCTCTTATACAAAAACAAATAAATATTATATCATACTAATCTCTTCACACATGACCATTGGCCAGTTAATAAATGGTCAACTAATATTAAATAATATATGCATTTTATTTTGCAAGGTTGGCTTTGTTCCATTATGCTTTTATAAGACACTAGGAGTGTTTGATTATATCATCAAATATGTATTAATATTATTTTAGTGGTGTCCATTATTTCAATAAATGTAAATTGAATTTAGAAAAATGTATAATTAAGTGATTGTTTGACATTACCACATTTTATTTTATTTATAGTTATTCTTTTTTTTGTCATTCAAATATATATAACTATTCAATATTATTGGATTTGAGTTTTTCTTATATATATAACGTAACATAATAACCGAAAAAGACCAACCTAAAAAAAAACACTTGGAAAAATTAACACAAAACAACTTTCATTCATATGGATACATATTATTATATTCTTAGAAACTCCATACATATCTTTTTCTTACTACTCATTCCAATCATGCATTTTTTTCCCTTCAGTAAGGCTAGGACCCAAAAAAAAGCCATTTCCTTGTACTTTCCAATAACATAATGTAATAGGAGTCTCATCCCATAAGCAGTTATAGCTTAAGTTAGAAGTATAAACATCAAACTTTGCTTGTTTGTTACCCCACCAAAAATGGCAAAAGAAAAGGGTATGCCCAAAAACACGAGGGAGGAAATGAAAATGAAAATCGTCGCCCACTTTAGGATGATGATATCCAAGATCGTCGTATTTTGATGCACAATGAAACGTTAAGGGTACAGTATTATCGGGAAGATAGTCAACAATATGAACCTCAATAGAAGGTTTAGCTAGGACGCCTTGATAAACATTGGTAACAAACAAGGAAATTATGAGTGAAACGAAAAACCTTTTGGTCATGATGGATATAATTGGAACTTGTAAATGTTAATTTCTTGCAAATGTAGTGAATTCTCTTCTTTACCTAATTTTTACATAGATCAATTGTAAAAATTGGGTGACTAAATAGGGATAAATTTATTAAATAGTTTTTGGCTTTTTAAATTTGAGATAAGGCTATAATGTAATGTTTTGAAAGAATGATTGACTCATTTTTACTTGCATTAATAGTTGACCTATAGTTAAAATTTCTGATACCCAGTAAAATGAGAAGCATAAAGTTTGGTAGAATTGAAAGTGTTAAATAATATTTATATTTTTTTTTGGTTATGATATTAGGGGTGCAAATCTATCCATTATGATTTTATAAGAGACTACAAGTATTTGGTTATAGGTGGAATGACCGGAGAGATCCTTATATTTGGCTCCGTTTATTAGTTGGATCCTTCTATTTATCACTTTGTCAACTGAACTCATTAAATCATCAAAAATATATATTTAAAACTCCTATGATCATTGACCAAACTTATGTGGCATTGATGTTATTGAGTTGGAAAAATGTATAATTGCACGCAATTGAAAGTGAGTAAATAGGATATTTTACATTAAATTAAAAATAATTTTAAAAAAGCAATAATCAATTTTTAAAAAAAGTAAAAAACCTTTCTTCCTCAACCATCCCTCCCCCACCCCATACCCCCAACTTTCAACCCTCTCTCTTCCGCCTTTGGAATTTCATCCACCACATCCACTCTTGTCCTCTTCTTCCTCTTCCTCTTTCTCCTCCTCCTCTTTTTCCTCTTCCAACTCAATCCACACTTTTCTTTTGCTCCAAATCAGTCCCCCACCCGAACCACTTCGTTCTACCTCCATTCCTAACCCTTCAAATTTTTAATCTTTTAATCTAAATATGTTAGAGATCATTATTTGTGTTGGTTGACTTCAAAGAAGAGAAGTAGGTATGGGTTAACATGAAGGGTGATTTGTGGATATTGAAAAACTTAAAATGACATTGATAAGTCAGAGAAAGTTTGAAGAACAACAAATGGGTCTTGTAAATTTGCGATATTAATTTAAAATTTTCAGTGAGGTTCTTTGGATCTGTGTTGGTGAACTTGTAGTTAAATTTTCAAGTCAAATGATGAAGAATTTCATTTATTTGACATGAATTTGAAGCTCAATTTGTAAGCAAATATGAAAACATGCCTTGAAAATCTCCATAAATTGTAGAAGTGGCCTAATTGATTTTTATTTTATTTTTTAACATGTAATTACGTGTCATTAAAAATGACGTAGAATTTCATGTTTAGTCGATTATACTACACAAACTAGTCAGATGTAAAAAGGATTTAAAATGTTGTCTTCTAATGGATTTAAGAGTTCAGTTGACAAACTTATAAGTAGGATGGTTCAACTGACAAACGCAGTGAAGTACATGACTATCATTAAATATATGTATTGATATCTTATTGGTAGTGTCTGTTATTTTGACAATATAAATTGAATTTAGAAAAAAAGTATTTAAGTGATCATTTGACATTACAACATTTTAATTGTTTTAATAGTTATTCTTATTTTGTCATTCAAATATTTATAACTATTTGTCACGGTCAAGACCATTGTGAGTGGAACCCACACTAAACAAATCGATGGGAGAACCAAACTAACCCGAAAACCAACCCAACAATATTAAAGAAAAATCAAGTCTATCATAGATAAGATAAACCGTTTAGACATTAAAGAATTGAATTCCCATAAACTCAATCCAATCATCTTAAAATATCCAATGCACAAATATCCCTAAGAACTCAAAGTCACCATACTAAAACTCTAAACAATCAAACTAGGGATGCAACCCCGAAAACTAAACATAAATTAAATACTAATATTTGTGTTGGAAAAGATGGTCAAGAAATATAGAAGAACTCATGGAAACTCGTAAGATGTAGCTCACCCTTGGATTTAGATCAAGCGTCTCTCAACAGAGGTCTCAGAACAACCGCTAGAAGATTCACTGATCTCAACAAGAAAGAAAGAAATTCAGTATCAGTATATAAATCACCGTGTACTAGTAGGATCACGCGGCCAGTTCAATATATACATATAAGTAGTTCACTACCAAATAGTAATCACAAAGAAATACACAATATAACAACAATTGCCAACCACACATAGACTATCAGTTACATGACATGAAACAATAATACAGGAACCAACCAATGCATAACTATAACCAACATGATCTATTTTTCGAACCTCAGGGTTTTATGGTACTTTCTAAGATTGATTTTAAGGTCTGTTTACCACCAGTTAAGGATTAAGGTAGAGTACATCTCTAAGACAACTTTTAGGAATCGTTATGACCATTATGGGTTCCCAGTAATGTATTTTGGATTGACTAATTCCCTAATGACATTTATGGACTTGATGTTACTTGTTTTTAGGCCTTATTTAGAATTCTTTGTCATTTTGTTCATTTACTACATTCTTATTTACTCGAGGAGCAGGGAGAAACATGAAGAAAATTTGAGGATTATGCTTCAGACTTTGAAAGATCAATGAATTTATGCTAAGTTCTCAAAGTGCAAGTTATGGCTTAAGTCTCTGGCATTAATAGGAAAAATGGTGTGAAAGGGGGTTATGGTAGACCCGATGAAGATTGAGGTAGTTCGTTATTGTGCTAGGTCCACCATTGTCTTAGAGATTCGGAGCTTGATTGGGTTAGTAGGCTACTGCAGACATTTTATCAAGGGTATTTATACTATAACAACACTATTGACTAGACTAACTAGGTTGGATGTTCCTTTAGAGTGGTCAAATGAGTGTGAGGCGAGCTTTATGAAGTTCAAAGAGTTTTTCACTTTGGTTCTTATTTTGACTCTTCTCGTTGAGGGAGAGGGTTTTACAGTGTGTTGTGACAGATCTATTAGTGGTTTGGGTTGTATTTTGATGTAGCCGGTCCGTTACAACTTATGCGTCGAGGCATCTTAAGGTGCACGAGTACTTCGGGCATGCCAGAGTATGAGACACATTTCCACGACCTCTCTAGACATACTACTACGATTCTACCTACTAAGAAAGAATAGTTTGGTGTTTTGGGGTGTAAGACTTTATGTTTGTATTTAGGTAGATTCTCTAGCATCAACGGGAGCCATTTCTTGATTTGGTTGATCACGCTTGGACTATGGAGGAGCTCCATTGTGAGTCCCTAGGGGGCAGTGCTAAGAGGCTTTGATATTAGGGAGGCTACAATGGAACTTAATCCCAAGGTAGGGGCTATTTAGGGGGAACTACCATATCAACAGTATGGGCAGTCTAGCCGGTTTATTCAGACATCAATTTAGACTTCAGGTCCAAGCTAGTATGGTGAGGGGCACCTATTATTAGGTGCATTTTCTGAGTCTTAGGCTACAGTGGCTAGAGAGGATAAGGGAGTCCTTCATTTCGGGCCTAGGAAGGTAATGATTTCTTTGATTATGGAGAGATTGATCATTATGATAGAGATTATACCCGACATAGGACATTGGTGCATTCTTCTCATATAATATAGTCGTTTAGGGCCGCAACACCTCAGGTCAGCGGTGGTGCTTAGGATCACAAATGGTGGTCTCCTGAGTGCTCCAAAAGTTTCTTAGGCGGATAGAATGACTAGTAGATCTAGTTGCCAGTTCGATTGATGATGGGGTCATTTCTATGCAGTTACAGCTAGGCCAAGGCCTGAGGCTTCAGATTTGGTTATTGCATGTATTTTCTTTGTTCACCATCAGCGGTCCTTACTTTATTTGATCCAGTCTCTACATACTCTAATGTATCTATATATTATACACATCGTTGGCGTTGTTTTCTAAGCTTTTTCTAGATCCTATGTGTATATCTACTTCTGTGAGTGATTCTTTAGTAGAGGATTAGGTCTATCGGTCTTGTGTTATGTCGATTTGGGAGTGTGATACTTGGGCTGACCTTATTATGCTTGATATGTTAGATTTTATGTGATTCTCGGCATGGATTGGTTATCCCCTAACATGCGGTCTTGAATATCTTTGCTAAGATCATCATCTTAGTCATGCCTAACATTCTCCTAGTGGTGTAGTAGGGCTCTTATAGCCATACACCAACTGGGATTATCTCTTATGTGTGGACCCAAAGATTGGTGTCTAGCGGGTGTTTGGCCTACTTGGACTATGTCCATGATGTTAGTAAAGAGAGCCCTTTAGTTGATTTTGGTTATATTATTCATGAGTTTGCAGATGTCCTTCCTATCGACCTAGCTGGCTTTCCTCTCGAGTGTGATATTGATTTTTCTATTGATCTTGTGTCGGGCACTCGACCTATTTCTATTACACCCTACCATATGGTTCACGCTGAGCTTAAATAACAAAAACATTCAACTTCAATATCTTTAGAGTAAGGGTTTGATTCGATCGATCATCTCACCCTGTAGTGCCCCTACTCTATCTGTGAAGAAGAAGGATGATTCTATGCGTATGTGTATATGTTTAAGGCAATTGAACAAGGTAATAGTGAAGAATAAATACCATATGCCTTGTATCAATGATATGTTTACCTACTTTAGGGTTCCATAGTGTTTTCCAAGATTGACTTTAAGGTCTAGTTTCCATCAGTTAAGGATTACAATAGAGGACATATGTAAGATAGCTTTTAGGAATCGTTACAACCATTATGCGTTCCTAGTTATGTCTTTTGGGTTGACCAAAACGCCAATGCCATTTATGGACATGATGACACATGTTTTGAGGCCTTATTTGGACTCATTTGTCATTGTGTTCATCGACGACATTCTTATTTACTCAAGGAGTAGGGAGAAGCACAAAGAACATTTGGGGATTGTGCTTCAGACTTTGAGAGATCAATGAATTTATGTTAAGTTCTCAAAGTGCAAGTTCTGTCTTAAGTTGTGGCATTTTAAGGTCACGAGATGTCAAAGGATGGGATTATGGTAAACCCGACAAAGATTGAGGCAGTTCATAATTGTGTTAGGCCCACCTTAGTTTTAGAGATTCGAAGTTTCATTAGGTTGGTAGGATATAAATGATGTTTTATCGAGGGTTTCTCTTCTATTGCAACACTGTTGACTTGACTAACTAGGTTGGATGTTCCTTTTGAGCAGTCATACGAGTGTGAGGTGAGCTTTCTGAAGCTCAAGGAGTTGTTCACTTTGGTTCTTATTCTGACTCTTCCAATTAAGTGTGAGGTGTATTATGACACATCTAGTGTTGGTTTGTATTCTGTTTTGATGCATCAGTTTTGTGTTCTATCTTATGCGTTGAGGCACCTTAAGGTGAGCGAGCACAACTTCCCCACTCATGGCATAAAGTTGCAATGATAGTTTTTATGAATAAAATTTAAAGGCATTACTTGTATGAAGTTTATTGTGAGATATTCACCAATCATCGAAGGCAGTATACTTTGAGCCAAAAGGACCTTAATTCAAGGTATCATAGGTGGATTCAACTTTTGAAGGACTATGACCTTTTTATTCTATATCATTAGGGTAAGACAAATGTGGTAGGGGAAGCTTTGAGCCGGAAGGTGGCAAGTATGAGAAGTTTAGCCTTCCATAAGTTTTAAAGAGACCTTTGGCATTGGATATATAGTCCTTATCCAATAGGTTGGTTTGGCTTGATATCTCAAATCCCTTTCATGTTATAGCTTTTATTGAGGCTCGCTCCACTCTATTGGAGAAAATTCATGGTCAATAGTTTGACTCTGAAGGTGTTTTCAAGGGTGGTGGCAATATTTGTGTTCCTGAGTTGGGGGATTCATTTAATTTTTATTTCAGGAGTCTCATAGCTCCAGATATTCTATTCACCCTGACTATGATGTATAGAGATTTGAGACAATTGTATTGGTAAATCCAAATTAAGAAAGATATAACATACTATGTGGCTTGTTGCTTGTTTTGTCAGCAAGTGACGACCAAACATTTTAGGTCTGATGGTGAGTTTTAGAGTCTACTCATTCTCGAGTGGTAGAGGGAGAGGATCACTATGGACTTTGTTGTGGGTTTTTTGTGGACTTCTCAAGGTATTGATAACATTTGGGTCATCATGAATCTATTGACCAGATCTCCTTATTTCTTACCTATTCAGCCTTTTTTTAGTGCCGAGAGGTTAGCTCGTATCATGTTAGGGAGGTAGTTCATATTCATGGGGTTCCAATGTCTTCTATCTCATATAGAGGCTCCCAATTCATTTCTAACTCCTGGAGGACCTTTTCGGAGGTGTTGGCTACTTGGGTGGACCTTAGCATAACATTTCACCCACAGACCACCGAGAAGTCAAAGAAGACTATTAAGGTTTTGGAGGATATGCTTCAAGCCTATTTGTTGGACTTTGGAGGTCAATAGGATCAATTTCTAGCTTTGGCAAAGTTTTCTTATAACAATAGCTATCATTCGAGCATTCAGATGACTTTATTCAAGGCTTTGTATGGTAGGAATCGTCAATTGCCAATTGTTTCATTTGAGGCTTTGGAGCTAGGCCGCATAGTATAAACCTGCTTTAGAAGGCATTAGATAAAGTTTGTGTGATTCAAGACAAGCTACATGAGGCTGCTAACTATTGGTATTGTACCTTGTGCTTTGGCTTTAGTTATCATGTTTTCCTTTAGAGTGTTTCTCTTGAAGAGCATGATTAGATTTTGGAGGCAGAGCAAGCTTAGCCCCAGACTCATTAAGCCTTTTAAGATCATTCACGCAATTGGAGATGATACTTATGAGTTAGCCTTGACTCCTTTCTTTTCAATTGTTCATCTAGTTTTCCATGTATCAATGTTTCACCGATACATTCCATACGAGTCCCATGTGCTTCGATGGGATTCAGTTCAGTTGGATGACTGTTTGACCTTTATGGAAGAGCCAATTGCTATCTTTGCAAGAGATGTCAGGCAATTGCATTTAAGAGATATTCCTGTGGTTAAGGTTCACTAGAGACACGACCTAGTAAAGAAGGTTGCCTAAGAAAATGAGTGTGACTTGTCAGCCAATATCCCTTCCTATTTGAGCCATCAGTTACTTCTTAACTCTTTGCTTTCGAGGACAAAAGTCCTATTAGTTTTTAAGTGTTGTAATAATTCACTAGGTCATTTTCATTTTTTTCACGTATTTTTAACATTCAGAGTTTTCTTATAGCTACCCCAAGTCATTTATGACTTGCTATTGGGACTGACAGGACGGTCAACGAGTACTTCATTTGGTTTTATGCAATTTTCTATCTTTTAAAGCATCTAAAGTTTAGATGTTTGACTTATATGAAAATTTTAGGCAAACGACCTTGTAATGCGATTTTGATTGTTCCATTAGCTCTAGAAAGTCGAGTTTGGTCTAGAAGGACCTTTATTTTGGGTCCCGAGGTTTCAGACGCATTTCAAGCTATCTTCTCGTTTTAGCTAAATGGGGCTTAGGGTTGTAGGAACCACTTTTCATCAAGATAATGAAACATCCCGCCTTAGAAAGAGCTAAATTTAGAAAGCGCTAAATTGGAAATAGCTAAATTGAGAATTTTGCTAGTTATGCTTAAGTTGTGAGTTTTTGGTCAACTTCAAACGAGCATAACTTTCAGTACAAGATGCTTTAGGTGACCCATAAGATATCACATAAAAGATCTTGGAATCCTCTTTCCAACGCCATCGAGTTTGCTAAGTTTCGAGTTCGTATGAGGGAGATACGCCCGTTTGAAGTATGTCTGTCCAATTAAGGAAAGTTACCCGAAATTATGAGGGGTATTTTGGTCTTTTCTTTACCCTTCAAATTTAAGCGTTTTTAGTAAGGTTTTAGGGTTCTAAAATGATTTGGTTCAGTTTTCACAATCCTAATTACGCTTAGGGTTTTTAGAAGAGAGTTCAAGAAGAGAAAAGAGGAGAAAAGAGGGAAGGTTCAAGGCGTCATCAAGTTTTCTTGCGAATCGAGGATTTTTCGCCAAGGGTTTGATCCCTAAGAGGTATGTGAGTTCTCATAGTGTTGGGTTCGTTCACCCACATGCCAATTATGCTACTTTAATGCAATTTTGTTCTTGAAGTTGAAGGATTTGTGTTCTTGATGAGTTTCTTAAAGTTTCCTTCTTAATCTTGATTGTTGGGGTTCTTGATGAATTCTTGAGATAAGTGTTAGCAATTTGAGGGTTGTTTTGAGTAGATTATCGTGTACTTATGTTGGGTATTCGAATATAAGTGAGTTAGAAAGAAACCATTTGATTCTAGGCGAATTATGGTCAAAAAACGAGAAAGAAAATTCATCGGGAATTCTGGGAAAAGGGCTGGCGCCGCGCCAACAGTGCGCCAAACAAAGTGTTCTATAGTTTAGGGGCTGGTGCCATGCGCCACTCACTGTGCCAGGGTCGTCTGCCCCCACCCTTTTTCTGTCATCTACTCCGTCTAAGTTCTTTTAAAGTATTCTTTTACTCCCTATTGATTCTAACTACTCTAAACTACATCTAAACATCGAGAGATCATTCATAAGATGAATCATAACCTTGAATTCATAATTCAAATTTAAGGTAGAGTTAAGAGTTAAGTCTTAAGAATTCTTTACAGTCTTTTACAATCTTTTGAAACTTGTTTTAAGACTTGAGTAATTGAGTATAAGAATGCTAAAGTTGAGTTTCATTTTTTTCAAAATGAATATATGAGAACTAAGTATTCGCAAGAGTAAATGTTTTTACATTTAATATGAGGAGGAAACTTTCCAAATGAGTTATGAGGAGTTTTGAGTACTATCTCTTTTAAGAGAAATATTTTGAGTAATAATCTCAAAGTTGAGGATGAGGAAATGTTTTTAGATATATGAGCTAAGTTATATTTTGGGAGTAGTATTGAGCACCGATATGGGGAGTCCCCGTGTAGCCAACGTGGGTAGAAAGGGTCATACTTTTTAGATGATTCCTTATTGCTTTTTAAGCATAGCTTAGTGGATCAATTTAGTGAGGAGTTCTATACCCCGGTAAGGTATATGACAGTTCTGGCAGCGTGGGCGAGACGCTATATCATCACATAGCTCATAGTGATGGTTGTCCGTTAGAGAATCTCCCAAACAGAGTTATTTTGTATCTTTACATACAAATATGAATTTTTGTTATTTTATTGTATTTTTAAATACACTGAGTTGTTATCTTCTATTTTTAAATGCTTTATATAAACTACATCTTTATTGTTGTTTTTATATTGCTTTGAGTTGAGTATTCTTGAGTCGAGTTGAGGTAAGTATGTTTCATTCCTTCCGGTTAAAGCTGATGTTATGTTTTAGATTTTCCCTCGCATGCTCGTACATTTAATGTACTGATGTCATTTGGCCTACATCATTTCATGATGCACATACAGGAGATCAGGGTCATCAACAGGCGATTCATTGATACCATTCGCAGTTTCAGAGTTGTTTGGTGAGCCTCCTTGCTTCTGGAGGATCCCTTAATATTTCTATTATGTCATTTTATTTCAGTTTTGATAGGTTGATCGGGGGTCTTGCCCCGACATCCCTCATAGTATTAAAGGCTTCATAGATAGATAAACAGTAGTAGTTCATGAGTATCTTTCATTTCCATTGTTTATGTTGAGACTTGAGTTGCTTCTTTGGCAAGTTGAATGTTTATTTCTAAATATTCTGAGTTTAAGTATTTGAGACTTTTTAGTTAAAGCTTTCCTTTGAGTTCTTTTATTGATGAGTAAGTCTTCTGTTGAGAGTTGAGTCAGGCCAAGGGTTCGCTTAGGGCCAGTAATGGTTCTCTAGTGCCAATCGCGTCTAGGGTCTAGGCTCGGGGCATGACAGATAACCTCTGTAGGAAGTTTTGGCAATTTTCTTGAGTAAAAAATGTTGTTTTTGGTCGGGTAGGATATTTAGTTTGTATGGGTTGGACCCCAATCAAATTACAAAAGTCTATTCCAGACGTGGATTTTTACTCCCAAATAGTTGATGTACTAGCTACTGATGCAACCGCTCTGATGGGGAGCCTATCGTTCTAGTAAAAGCTGACAACATCAGCCAGACTCGTTCCTACGAAGCTTGATCTCTTCGGTGATCTCACTCTTGCGGAGGTGGGTTCTGACTAGTCATGTTGACCTTCGCTCCTATGGAACTTTTCCACCGGTGCGACGTCGCCCTAGAGACCATGGTCCGTCGGAGCGACAATTGCTGGTAGTTATATCTCTCTTCTCCTCATTCATCCATTGAAAGGTAGAAGAGTTGAAGTTCAATTCTTGGGTGATTTCAGTGGGGTTTCTTGTGTTTGAGCTAGGTTAATATGAGGAGCATTCACTATATCAAAAATGATCTTTAGCGACAATTAATTAATGACAATAACTTGATTGCCACTAAATATGTACTTTTAGCGGCAATTAACACTCTTTGTATATGTCCCTAAAGCCTTTAACGACATTGGACCCAATGCCAATTAACTAGTGCCGCTAAAGGCTTTAACACTCTTTGTTAATATGTATATTTATTGTCGCTAAAAGGTGTGTTTGTTGTACTGATTGTTGGGATAGTTGTTCGCTCTTCAGAACCGGTAAGTCTCATTAATTTCCTCAATTTTGTCTTGAAATAGGTGTTCTTGAGCTAAATTAATCCTTTGGCCATTTTAGCTTCGTTTGTGGTCATTTCTAGGGCACAGGTCCCTTGAGCTGGTGTAGACCTTAAGACAGAGTCTTAGTGATTCCATGCATGGATCCCATATACCTATTATTGACCCAATTTTAGGTCCAAGTTCTCTCATTGCATTATGGATATAGTTTTCCTTATGTTGACACCTAGATTGTTGATTTGATAGTATGGAATCATATAGAGGCTGCTCAGAAAGGAAAAACATTTTAGTGGATTTGCAGAGCGAGTGTTTGACTTCGACGTAGTCTATAACTTAATGATCATAGGCTTAGCTCGTTGATTGTTTTAGCATGATGATTTTCTAATTTTGGGTTGGATTAGCTAATATCATTCTTTTTGATATCCATATTGCTTTGTTAGACTTATTTCGAGTTTATTACGAAATAGTATTTCATGTTCTTGCCTCTATTGATGTTTATGCTCCCGCAACTAGTTTGCCTTAATGTATCTTAGTTAGGGGCTTAGCCTAGGGTTGGTTAGTGTGTGCCTTAGACTTAAGTCTTAGTGGGTCGTATGTCGTAGATTTGGATTAGATGTGACCCTTCAGGTTGTAGACTTTGACCTTCAGAAACCTTCTATTATCGATTTTGGCTACTTGGGGTTCGTTTGGTGCTTAGTATTACCTTAGATGATTGGACCTATATTTATTTGTGTGCGTGATTGGATCATCCCGATGTAATATTTCAAGAAGGATTAGCTCTTGTGTGATGGCCTCCAAATGTAAGAATCCAAGATGGCCTAGCTATTCTGATGTAAAATTCTGATAAAAGCTAGGTTTCTTCGTGTTTAATTTCGATGTAAGATTCTGTGATTGACTAGTTATTCCAATGTAAGATTTTGGGAGTTGCTTAGCCTTTTTATGGTTTTTTGATGTAAGATTTCAGAAAGGATATGGTTTCGATGTAAGATTCTGCTAGGTTCGTGGGGTTAGCCCGATGTAAGATTCTGTGATTGACTAGTTATTCCGATGTAAGATTCCAGGAGATGCTTAGCCTTTTTATGGTTTTTTGATGTAAGATTTCATAAAGGATATGTTTTCGATGTAAGATTCTGGAAGCTAGGTTGTGGGGTTAGCCCGATGTAAGGTTCCGAGAACGACTGGCTTTACCGATGTAAGATTCCAGAAAAGGTTGTCCTTATTAGATGTAGCAATCCTGATGTAAGATTCCAGGATGAGCTATTCCTTCTTAGCGGTTATTCCGATGTCAGATTCCGGCCAATAGTCCATGCTTGGGTTTATGGCTAATGTTCTTGATTGTTCCTAGTACTGTTCTTCTTTATTATTTGCTCTTGTGTGTACTTGTTAGACTTATGAGGGTCTTCTAGGATTTATTTCCTCTATCCTATCTCTTGTAATCATCTTTTTGGCTTATGGGTCCAATTAGGTTTCATTTGGGTTATATTATTTAAGTTCAACCTCAAATACTCTCTATCTGACTAATGAATTATTTTATGATAATTGTTCCCTTAAAGCTGACTTACTGCTTTACTTACATTTTTTTATGCTTTGGCAATCTCGAGCTTGATCGGCCTATGTATTCATTGTTTTGATAGTCATACTACGCTGTATCTCTTTTCCTTGATGTAGATCCGAGTTTTAGCTGACCACATTGATCCTTGTGCAATGCAACTTATAGTCGGAGATTGATGGTGAACTTACTGGCATCTGGATTTGACTCATGTCCTTCTGTATATTTTGATTAGTCTTTTGTATTTTCAGACATTCTATCACGTCCTCTACTCAGTCTTTTATAGTAGTTCTCTCTTGATGTCTACCAGGTTTTGGGATGAATCTTTTCTAGCTTTTTTCCTTGTTCATTAATGTATGTACATAAGTCTTGTTCTTGCCGTAGCTATTTTATTTACTTTGATTGTATTTTCCTTAAAGTTGGTACTTCCGCTCTATAGGCCAATTACTCCCATTCCGAGCTAAGAATTGACATAATTACTGGTGAGTTGTAGTAAGTGTCATCATGACCCTTTTGGATCATGACAATTATGGGAAGAGCCGATCCAATATCTATTTTCAACAATTGCCTTGGCTGGTAATGTGTTATCTTTCTGTAGTATTAGTCCGCCCCAAAGCAGATAAAAAAAATATTATATTCAAGTTCTATGTCAAATACTCTTCTTTCCTAACTTCAATCAAATATGCCCAAACGCGTAGAGACTACTTTAAGAAAAGCAGAAGTAATATAAGTGCAACACAGATTTCTGTGTGAGGTTGATTTCTTTTGAAAGACTAGAACGGAAAAATCATAGGAAAACATGAACCAATACTAGTAATGATAAATAAGTATCATACAAAAAATCTGAAATCAGATTATTATTTGAAAGAGTCATTAATTTTGCAGCACGAATATCGTCTGCTTATATTACGTCTTCCTCCGTGCCATAGATGTAGGATTTCCGTCAAAGAGGCCCTCAACTAACGTTTCAATATCTTCTGGCTGATACTTAATATACTTGTCTGCATGCTTTGTGTTGTCTAGATACTGCCTAAATCTCCCACAGAAGGATCTATAGGCCGGAATTAACACGGCTGATATAGAAACTCTGAGCTCGGATCGAAGCTGCTCGTCACTCACTACCCAAGTGCTCTGTGTACGATGAATTTCATCTAGCATAGTGCTGAAATTCTTGAACCTCTCTTTCACTATTGGCTTTGTCACCTTCCCATTTACTTGCATTCCATCATGATTTAGTATTTGTAGCAGTTTTCCCCATGTTTCTCTTTGGTAATTCTTGTGGTATTGCCTCACGGTTGTAGATCTTCTTCGACACCACGTGTCTCCCATCACTTGACGGACCTCCGTAGATCCTTTCGCTTTTTGTAAGATGTATCTACCGTTATTCATCAAGAATATGTCGCGCAACGAAGTGTCTCTATACAAGTTTGACTTGGCTTCTAGATTTGCATCCAACAGCTCCATTATTGTCATAAGCTGTACTGTTAACGGTGTCGTCTCTGCTACTACATTTTCGTGTGGGCTTTCGCTCTCAGCTTCATCAACAGATGATTTCAACTTTGATGGTGACGTGGCGGTATGTTCCTTGAAAATGTGTTCCAGGGCGTCTTTGTACTCACAGGCGTATTTTAGATAATTCATCACGTAACGTGTGAGCGGGTGCACTGCACCACCAGGGACCGGTGTTCTGGCTGCATCGTTCTTGATGGAGATTTCGAGATCATTGAATATATTTATGGCAGCATCGCCGAATCTATCTCTTGTAGCTAAGATCTCAGACTTTAATTCGTGTTCACAGTCATTAATTGAGAGAGATTCACTTATCGCATGAATGAGATCGCGAATTGTATCGTATATGTCTAGATATTTGAAGAGCTTTTCGGCAGAGCGTTTTGTCCATGAGACAGCCTCAGCAAAGTCAAGTATCTGTATTACAATGGAACGCGCCAGATTGTTAAAAAGGCTTTGAGAGATCATTGGAGACGCGGAGAAAACTGATTCTCCGAGTCTCCTCTCTGCAAGGAACAGAGTATTCGAGCAGCTCCTCGCAACATTGATCCATCTAGTGATCTCTCCTTCTAGAGAATCCCAAGACATTTTCTGCACATCATCTACATTTATCTTCTCGAATTCGAGCATTTTCATTTGCTCATAAAATGCATTTCTTCGTGAAATTGAATACACTTGACAACAAGCTGTTTCAAATCCAGCTGAGATCATGGTTGTTGCAATTCGATTCATTCTTATCACAACCTCTGGAGGATACCATGGATAATCCTCGATTTGTGATTTTTTATCAACTTTTGAATTGGAATTACCTCCAAAATCTTCTAATAATGTTCGCAATTCTTCCTCCATGAAAGTCATGGCTTGTTTTAACACAATATTGGTTCGACTTAACAACGTTGATCCTGATGGAGATTTGGCGATTACATTCGTCAATTTTGATAAATGCATCACAGCTTCAAGGAAAAAGGATTCTTCCTCAGTCATCTTTCCCAATCTAGTCGGAGTTTCACCAGAATTACATTTCGCAATCCTGGACTCAATGATTTTTGAAAAACATTCAACATTTTCAGGGAGTTGGGAGGAAGGATCATCATCATCATGAGATGTTGAAACGGTATTTTTAAATCGATTTAGATCAATATCTTCACATATTGGAGTAGTGCCACTCTTCTCCATTTGGTCTATCTAATCAAATGAGAATTGTATGCATATGCAAAAAGGGGGAAAATTGAATGAAGGAGAAAGATGGGAGAAAAGTGTGTTTAAGATTAAAGATGTTTAAGGGAAGGTTTGGTTTATTTTAGGAATATGGTTGGTAGAAGAAGAATGTTGACTTGATTAACAAAGTTTTTTTTTCTTTCATTTTAGTGCTTCACATGACTTGATCTCAACATGGGTTCCCACTACGCCCAATTCCCATTTGTAGTTAATTTGGTGGTCAAGAGTTCCAATTATAATATAAACTACCTATACATTCCATGCTCATGTTGTTCAATTAAATCTTTAAATTTTACGTTAATTAAGTGGAAAAAAAGTACGAAAACAAATCATTCTCTTTTGGGTATTTTTATCCATTTTCCAAGGTGAAGGGGGAAACTACACTCTCTTTCTATCGCGCACATTATATTTGGATTGACTTTTTTTAAAGTGAATTAGTCTCTTTATTTTTATTTATATGTGGTTCTTAATAAAAATTAATGATCCTTAATATTTGTCATTTTACAAAAATCAATACATAAATGACCTTATTCTTCCTATTTTATTCTTAAGAGTTATTAGCATTGAAAATATTGATTTGATCAACAAAGAAAAATTATGTAAATAATTTATGTTCATTGGTCAAATTAATTAATCAAAATAAATTAATTCATGTTCATTAATTGAAAACTTGACTTTAAGAGAATATTAAATAAGGGAACAATGGTAAATTTATCTAAATTCTTAAGACATGTAAAATCTAAAATGGTCACAATTAAATAGAAATGAAGGAGTATAAGTTAAAAGTTAAAAGGCACAAGTTATAGTAACCCCAACTTTTGGTTTTTGACTTTCTTTTATACCTTTACAACTTAAAAAAAAGTGTCTTTTGATGTTATCTAAACACTTTCAATATTAAAAAAATAATTAAAAGTCAAAAGTCACTAAAATTAAGTTAATCTGAACACTCACTTAATTTCGTAGATTTGGTTTCTTTATATTATACTCAAGGGTAATGCTAAATGGCCAGAATTTAGCCAGAAATTTAAAAAGTGTATAATATTTTTATTTTTAAAAAAATACACTAATCTTTTTTTTTAAAATTAAAATGTATTAAAATTAAAAACGTAAAAATGTTCAAAAATATAAAATAATGTATGTAAAATATCATTTTGGCCAAATTCTGGCTAAATTTTTTTGCCAAAAGAATTTTTCCTATACTCAATTATATCTTTAGTGGCACGTACAGTATAGTAGAAAGAGAAATGTCGATTGTTTGATTCCAAGATAAATGATTTAGCATTAGAAAAGAATTAGGGAAAATTTTAAGACACACAATATATTTTACATGAATCATTAGTTGCATATATATTTTACATGATTTTGTCGATTAGTTGCATATTTAAACTATGATTTGGTTCCAACTATTTATTTCAATTGTGTATTTTTTTTATTTATTATTCATGTCAATTTGTAAAGTAGAAAACTTGGCTCTCTCCATTAGAATTAGTTTTATCCAAAATAATGAAGTACACATATTCCATGTGTATTTCATTTTTAATGAAATGGTTAGCTCATGGCTCTCCCTAGATTATATTTTCTTGCTCATGAATCTTAGCTCAACAATTTCTTCCTTTCATAACAAAACATAATTGTATCGTAATAATCGCATGTGCACTCAAAAGCAATTTCCCCCCAAGAACCAATTTCATGTTGATCCGCTTTATATACTTGTAAGATGTAAGCTTTAACCTAAGTCTTTCTTGGAAATAATCTTTCACTTGTCGCAACCCAGTAGGCGGGTAGGTTATATAAACCTAATCAGATTGACATAATGAGTCCTAAAGGCGGTCTTAGGAATATATAGAACGCTGATCTTCAATTGATGGTAGCCTGATCTTTAGTCAATCATCGAGAATAATGAAGCACCCTGACAATGCTCAAATAAATTATTAATACGCAGTATCAAATACTTGTTCTTGATAGTAACATGTGATAGTTGGCAAAATAGCCACTCTCAAGACTTAATTGAGCATTTAGACGCAAGTCTTCAAAAATTTGAACTTTAGACACTAAATATGACATCACTCATTATTCTTTCAAAATATACAACACCCTACTCTCAAATTTTTAATACTACACTTTGGTCCCCACTCATCCAACAAATGTGGAATGTTTTTTTTTTTTCATTTATTAAAAAATCAATTCCACTAGAGAAAAGCTCTCAAAGAAGAAACCAAAATGCTCCCGTTTTTGCAGCTGATTTAGCCGATTCCGGCGACTTTTCCGACGATATTATAGCTTTCACAAGTGAAATCATCATCATTCTACTCATTGCTTCCATTTTTATACCATTTTCTTTCAAATAGTTTCAAAGAAAAAATTTCCCGCCAAAATCACTTCATAACTCGTTTTTAGATAAACTTTAGTAGTTTAGAAGGACTATAGATAATTGTTCTCCATTTCAAAAGCTAGATCTGAACCCGATCTTGTTCATTCTCGTTTTGTACAGATTTCGTATCAGTCATCGACTGCTAATTACTGATATCATAATCTAGTATCTATAATTGTAGTCTATATATGTCAACCTCAAGAGGTGAGTTTATATTAAAATAAATTAAAAAATACCAACCTAAAGAGGTCGGTATATTTAAATAATTATTTTATTTAAATAGTATCAACTTCACGATGTCGGTATGTTGACACCCAATTTTGACCGACCTATAACCCTTTCGGAAGTGCTATTCGGCTAAATACGTATTTTTTTTAAATATTCTGAATTTAAATTTTTAATTGATTTTTTCTAAAAAAATATATATTTTAGTATGCATGCTTTATAAAATTATCGTAAATATTTTTAAAATTATAAGTAAAACTCGAAATAATTATTTTATTCAAATGCTTTAAAATTTAAGTGATTTTTATTATATAAAATGTTATAATATTTGTAGTATTTTAATTGGATAGCATTTCTTTAATTTTTCTCGAAATCATTTAATTTTTAGCTCATTCTGATCTAATTTCTTTCAATTCTAGCTTTTTCCTTATCCAATTCATTGCAATTCTAGCCACCTCAATCCAATTTCGTTTTTCAATTATAGCCTCTTATATCAATTTTAGTTACAATTTTAGCTATTCATTCATTGCAACTATAACCCTTTTTGTCCAAATCTTGAAACATTAGTTTAAATCCGAACCGTCCACTCCTTAAGTGAATCCTAGATCAAATCCTAACCGCTTATCTTAACTAATCCAATGGCTCAGATTAAATCTTCCTAACCTTCCTATTTTTTACCTAAAAAAAGACCAACCCTTTTTTGAAAACTCATTCTTTTCTTCTCTCTAGCAGCGCCGCAGCCCCCTCCATCAGTGAGAACCGGCGAGAGCTCCACCATCGCTGGTGAGCTCTCCCTCTCGCTCCTCCCATCGCCCTCCTCCCTTCGCTTTCCTCTTCTCATCTCTTCTCTCCTTGCTCCCTCCCGTCTCTTCTATCCGGCGAGAATGGCGAGACAAATCGCCGCCTCCCTCTCGTCTCTCCAATCAGCGAAAGCTCGCTGCTCTCTCTCTCCCTCAACTGCTCCGGCCAGCGAGCTTCAAGCAATCAACATCAGTAGCCGGCGAGGAGAGCAACAACATCTCCGGCCAACAACAACCAGCGTGAGAGCCAGCTACCGGCGAAACAACAGCGCACCAGCAGCAACGACAACAACAAACCAACGATATCCTCGCATCTCCATTCCTCTCATCTCCGGTGAAATTCGAGTTCAAAGACGGATCTCAACAGATCAGTCTTAGTAAGTTTTAATCTAAAAGTTTTTTTTAGCTTTTCATTACATCTCTGGCTATTATTAGATGAATATTCCGAGAATTTGAGCTTTTATGTTCTGTTTGATCTCGTTTCATCATTATTGCATATTCTGAGAAAATTTTAATGTTGGGGTTAGTTTGAATTAGGGTATCTTACGATTTGTTTGAAATTTGGTATTTCTTGAGTTAATTAGTTTGATTTTGGAATTGTAAGATTAGATTGAATTAGGGTATTTAAGGAGTTGTTTGAATTTAGGATTTTAGCACTAGTTAGATTTTGGAATTTTAGGACTAGTTTGAATTTGTGATTTTAAGACTAGTTTGAATTTTGAATTTAGGACTAGTTTGAATTATTATTGAGATCTTAGGACTACTAATAGTTTGAATTTGGAATTTTAGCACTATAGTTTGATTTTTGAATTCTAGGAGTACTTTCAATTTGTGATTTTAAGACTAGTTTGAATTTGAAATTTAGGACTAATAGTTTGAATTATATTTGATATTTTAGGACTAATTAATAGTTTGAATTTGGGACACTAGCTAGCTAGTTTGAATTTGGAATTTTAGGGATTTGAATTACAACTTAATTAGAACTTATAATTAATTATAACTTGAATTTACTATAAATTGAACTTAATTAGGAATATGAACTTGGAACTAATTAGCTTGAATATACAACTAATTAAGTTTAGAAATTAGATATGAACTTGAATTGAAGCTTGAACTTATTAAAACTTGAATATATATATATAACTAATATTCTTGGATTTGAAGTTTATATTTTACTAATTTAAGAACTTTTCGTGCTAGGCAACTGAGGAAGCTCAACATCTAAAAAAGTTGATACAAGACTATATATTGCTTCTTTCATCAAAGTTGGAGATAAGTTTGGTGCTTCTAAATTTCTTAAGTTCGAGTACAATTGTTTTCAATGATGTGTTTGTGTCCATCTAGTATTAATACTTAGCTTTAATTTTGTGATAATTTTTTTGTGTCCATCAAGTGTTTGTTAAGCATAGGTACCAACATTAGTTGATCCTATTGATGACAAAATTGATTTTCTTACAAGATCGATTTGTGTCCATCTAGTGTTGACACTTAGCTTTAAATTTAGAAATAATATATTT
>JAJOOD010001323.1:0-22702 GCA_029582525.1 Solanum tacnaense
TAAAATTTAAAGTGTGAAATTTAAACTTTTATACTTTTATAGTTTTAAAATTTGAAACTTAAATTTAAATTTTCAAACTTTTAAAGTGTGAAATTTAAATTTTTTATAGTTTTAAAGTTTGAACTTTGAATTTAAATTTACAAACTTTTAAAGGTTGAAATTTAAACTTTTATAGTTTTAAAGTTTGAATTTAAATTTTCAAACTTTTATAGTTTTATAGTTTTAAAGTTTGAATTTAAAATTTCAAAATTTTAAATTGTCAAATTTAAACTTTTATACTTTTAAAGTTTGAAAGTTTGTATTTAAAAGTTTAAAAGTATAAAAAATTTTGCTTCTAATAAAATTATAAGAGTTTTAATATTATTTGTGTAATGTTCCTAATATTTTAATTTTAATAATTTTTTTTTAAAATTATAAGTAACAGTTGGGACCCGGTTTCCGGTCCGTTACCGGTCCGAGACGGGTACACGGATTTTTTCCCGGAATTACCGGTTCCGGTTCGGTTCCGTCCCGTGGTGCCCGGTTCCGTTCCGGTTCCGATCCGTCCCGGTCCGGTAGTCCCGGTTCTGGTCCCGTTGCCAGCCTTAAGTAGTACTATACCACCCAATGGTCCAGAACATGAAGGTAATGTAGGCAAGCACGAAACGGCGATGAGACAGACAAAGGGGAAATCACCGAAGTCATTCGGTGCATCGACTAACTTCGCCGAAAGATCCTTCAGCACTATTTTCTGAAGTCTATAAATACTGAACTTATTATAATTTTTAAGTGTGGAACTTTTATTTTTAATTTCTAGAATAGAATAGTACTTTTTAGATATTTTCCCTCGAATTTGGAGAGGTTTTTGGTAACATGAAGAAATGAGTTCATCTTCCCCAAGTTGGAAGTGGGTCTTCTCTATTCTTTTTCCTTTGCTCAAATTAAGGTTTAATTTTTTATACCCATTTGATTTTACTATCATTTTAGGTGTATTTTGTTATTTCTTGATGTGTGGCTAAAAATCCCCATTCTTGGGGTGTGATTTAGCAAATATGTGTTAATATTATTGTTGGGTCTTGCTTTCCGATAGGTTAGATGTAGTTTAATGGTGATTTCACCTAGTGGTTGTGGTTTAATCTAAAGGGTTTGTAGTTGCAAATACAAAGCCACTCATGTGTTTTCGGCTTGCCCGAGAGGGAGGTTGCGCAACTAAGACCACTAAACTGTTGGCCTAAGAAGTGGGTCGACATGAGGTTCAGCCTGAGCGGGTGAGCCCTAGTCCCATATCCTAACACTCTGCTTGAGAGAGTGAGTGGGGTAAGGCATAGGTTGGTCTTCATGCGGCAAATGGGTGTCCGAGAGGAACGCATTTGAAACGGGGTAAGTTGCTCGAGAGGGAACTTATTTCCATTTAAAGCTTATCCTACTCAGTATTAGCTTAAAAATTTCTTGTCAAAAACATGTACCCAACTATTTATCTCAACTTCTATTGCGGTCACACCCTAAGAATATTTCCCCATACTTGATTTTCTTATTAATCTTTGCTGATTTTACTACTTGTAACAAAACCCCAAAATCGATATTTGACACTTTCGTGTCACCCCCTTTATTTACTATGTTTTTGTTTGTTAACATCTTTAGGTACGACTAGTTAGAGCTAAATTTTATTTTTCTGTCAATTCTCAAAACCACTCCCTTGGGACACGACCCCAACCTTTAGTTGGGCTACTATACTATCGACGATCGTAGACACTCATACCGTAGGTTAGTGTCATTGGTCATGATAAGTATCAATCGCCGATGTCACTCGGCGACTCCCCAAGTTGCCACCCTACCTCGTAAAGTTACAGAACGCTGAGGCTGAATTAGGGGTAGCTTCAACGAGAAGCAGTTCCACTCGGTGTGTCACTGATCGCTTTGGCGATGGATGACCAGGTCACCAAAAGTACTGATTGACAACCAGATAAGTGCCAATGGGCAAGTGGAAAGCAAATAGGGTGCATCACAGAATCGCTCGGCGATCCCGATCTGGCCCGCCAAAAATTACAGTGGTTGGCAAAGCCCATCTTACCTCACCGATTGGTCCCAAATAGCCACACATCAAACTTGCATAAATTGATTTTTCCAAGAGAGATATGGTATTCAAAAACAGGAGGAAAAAAATATTGAGAGAGAAACCACTACCATTGTGGATTTCAAGTGATTTTAGCAAGGTTTTTCATTGAGATTTTATAATAGAGAAGATTTTAGTTAATTTTAACTTCCGAATTTCATTTACCCCAGCTATGGAAAACATGGCAGGTCTTGATTTTCATCTTTTCACCGTGATTGGGTAAAACCCTAACTTAGGGGTTTGACAATATGACCAATTGTTGCCTTCTACTAAATGGGTGTTATAAATTAGTGATTTGTGGTGTTCATCTGAAGCGGGTCTAAATTATTATGGTCATTTAACATCATTATTACATCTTCGTGTGATAAATTTTCAGAGTTTTGTGCTTGCTCGAGAGAGAAGTACAGAACCAACGTAGTATTTTGGCATCCTTAGTAGTGGGTCTTGATGGTTTCAGCTTGAGAAAGTGAAATGCAAGACCCAACCTTTGTATCTAGCTCGAAAGAGTGGATTTGATGAGAACGTGGGCTAGTTAGCTTAAGGATAGTGTTGAGGTTCGAGAGAACTCAACGGAAATAAGGTAATTGTTCGAGAGAAAATTGTTTTACTTATAGTCTATTCTACCCGCAACAAATTAGCATTATCAGTAATGATGTACATCCATTAAGTTGAATTTCGCAGTTGGTTAGTCAATCCCCTAAGTGTTCGCTAGTTATTTGATTGTTTCTTGTTAATACTTTGAAGTGTGTTGGTAACGACATCCTGAAAATTTGTTTATTAAACTCTTAAGTGTGTGCTGCTCAGTTGTAAAGTTCATCATCATACCTTCGTATTTGAATTCAAAGAAAGCTACTCTCTGTGGGATCGACCCCAACTCAATTGGTTGGGTTATATACTGACTAACGATCGTTGACACTTAGAATTGGATGAAGTGTCTTTGAAACGTTAATCACCCTCAACAGGAGGTAGATGTATAGCACCAACACCACCCAATTGAATCGGGTCATTAAAATCATTCAAATTCCCAATGTCATCTTGGTCGGCCAATTGGCTACGTTACTTCCGTTCACACTCATCTCGTCCTCTGTTCAAATACAACACCAAGTAAGTTGATTCAACCACAACACAAATATATCATAATTAAAACTTCTATAATAGAATTCTACAACACACCACTCCCCGGCAGCGGCACCATTTTTGATAAACGGTCAACTACACTTCATCCAACACTAGGTGTAGGCGATCGTAATCTAGTATAAAACCCATTGAAGAGTTGGGGTTGAACCCGCAGGGAGCGGTACAAGTTCAAATTTAGTTACGAAGTTATGAAAGTGGTCTAATTGGTTATAGGAGTAGAAATTATAAAAAAAAAATTAGATAGATCGAAGGGGTTGACAATGAATGTTAGATTGGGGAATTGGTTTGTCAATTAACAACTAAGACAATTATCAAAACAGGGGATTCAACAAGTAGAAAGAAATTATCCGGGATGTGATCGATTATAGGTAAAATTTGCTATATGGATAATTGAAATTTACTAACAATTGCTAATTTTCAGTAGGTAGGCTAGACTATAGATGCATTCTCTTTCTCTCAAACAACTATTACAAATCAAGCGAGTTCTCTCGAACCTCGACAAGCTTAAAAATATTAACAGCTCAACACCTTCATTTACCTACTCTCTCGAGCTAGATAGGTAGAATCGAGGTTAGGATTGAGTCTCTCGAGTTGAACCTATATCAACCCGATAACTACAATCATTATTTGAAAACCTTGGTTCTAAAGCCTCTTTCTCAAGCAAGCTCGGAACACTAAGTTAGAATTCCATTTCCAACTACAATTCATAGATTAATACACAGCTATCGATTAAACCCACTTCAATTAAGCATTTAAATTACTAAACAACAAAACCCATAAGCTAATTATGCCGCTAATCACTTGATCACACCCTAAGAATTGGGGTTTTAGCTATACATCATAAAAAGGAAGAAATAATAACCAACTATGTTAGACATCAGAAGGGTAATGGTTTCCAAGTCCGTACAATGCTTCAAATCGAATTAATTCAAAAACCCAATTTCAATAACTCAAAATCAAGTCTCAAAAGCTTTAAGGTCTACAATGGAAAATTCAGGAGAACTAAGTTTAGATTCTTTCCAAAAAGTGCAGAACTCCTTTCTTTCTTTTTGAAATTTAATTTATAGTTTACCAAATTTTGGCATGCGGGGAAATTAGGTGAGGTAAGTCGAGGGTGGCCCACAAAATCGGCGACGTGCCAATTCATCTGTTCCATCGCCTGTTTGCCATGGCTCTTAATCCTCAAGGATCTTTGACTTTACGTGATCAAGGTCGATATCCCCGAGTCGTTCGGTGGTCCGTCCACTATTCATTTCCTTCGCAAAGTAGGTTCTTCCCCAAGGCTAGCATGCTGGAGCTTTAGGCGAGCTAAAGAGCCACTCGGCGGCTAACTGAGTGGTCTTGGCATTCACCAGCATTACCTTCCTACAACTTCTTCAACTTTTTCTGTCCTTTTTACCTGGTAATGTCCTTGCCTTGCTCCTTTGCCTTCATTGATGCAAATCAACACTTTAACATCAGTTTAGACCATAAATTACGCATTAAGGACACTTAAACTATGAAAACAAAGCCCTAAATGAGTCAAAATCTCAGGCTAATCAATGCCCCCAACTTAAACTTTCTCTTGTCCTCAAGTAAAACTCAAGATCAATTAGTTCAACAGGTATGGCTACAAATGGTTCTACTCAAGACTCAACACAAATGCACACAAGAGGTTCAAACTACACATACAATGTTTAATTGTGCACTCTAAGTTTCAAATTGTGACTCACCATTTTAAAGTATTCTCAAGCTCACAATGCTTGCTTCAAATGCAGGTTCAAGCTTAACAAAAGCATTCAAATGCCCTCACAACAAGGTTAATTCCATTCTCACACAAAATTTCTCAACAATTTAAGATACTGGAATCACATAGAACTCTCACACTCAGAAAGATGAACACTTGCATGATTCCACCTAAAGGTTTGCCCTTATTTTCCAATCAACATTCGTTTCAGCTCACTCAAGATCACAAAAGTCTTTTCATGGCTTGTAACAAGGTTGAGTGTAATGGTATGGACATTTTGGCTTAGTTGCTTCTACCTTCATGAAGTATGGCCTGAAAATTACTTATTATCCTTCTCTTTCTCATTCAAACATGTTCACAACCTGCCCCATTATTCAACTAAACATGACTCATCGGATACCCCATTTCTTTTGCTTCTCTTACACACTTTATTTCACAAGTTTTTCTATGTTTCATTCTTTTTTACCATTTCGTTTCTTTCTATACTTTTTTATATGGAGGAGTTCCATCTTTTTCGAACTATGCTTCAAAGGGGGATTCTTCACAATTCTTGACTTTCCTTCTTTTTCACCACACCTCAAACTTAGGATTTTGGCCTAAGTAGGCTCTTCAACAAACCAATACTTCATGAAGGTTATAGATGATGGGATAAAGAGTTCAATGTTTCTCAAGTTTCTTCCAAAGAAAAGGATAGGCTCAAAAGGTGCCAATCAAGGTTCACACTTGTCAAAAGGTGTCCGTCCACAAAGAGGTATGTTATCAATTTGGATCACTCTTCAAAACGTTTGCCTAAGATCATTTCAATCGCTTGCTTCAATCAATTACTCAGACTAACGGGGAAAATTCTAGGTGTCATCAAGCACCATATTCAAGATAACCTCACCACATAAGGCATTCGACACAATTATCAAACATCACTTTACACTTTCTAGCTAGCGTGTAATGTTGGTCACAAGAGACTTAATCAACAACTGGCTAGTCACAACGAGATACTAAGAGTTCACATATGGCCTATGTATCTCAGTCTGCCTCATCGTAGCTGCACATTAATATCTTTTAATCGAGAGCCCTATTCAAGTCATCGTTATTGACCATAGCCGACACTCAAAATTGCAAGAGAACAACCACAATCAAACACCAAAGAGGTGGCATAAATTTTTTTAATCGGTTCAAAACAATTTGCACAATATAAAAAATGGGCCACGATGGATCAACAACCAAGATATATATATAAACACAGAATAAGATCCAATATACACAAAACCAACAACAAATCAATATTCACAAAAACAGCCCAATAGAGGTGGGTATGGAAATACCTTACCCCGCCAAACAAAAGAAGCAGTTTTCCTCGAATGCAAAGAAACTAAAATAAAGTCTAAAAGATAACAGAAAGGGAGGCAAAAGAGTCATCCAGCAAAGCTACGCTTGGGTGAAGTCTACATAACATCAACTTTCTGGGCATCAGTGACCGGCTCCACAACATTATGCGCTCCACTAAAGTCCACCATAGATGTATCTCTGAGTGATGCCTACCTAGCTATCTCCATCATACCCCCGTCAAGGTCCGCAAAATCATCATACACAGCCTCATCTATAACACCCAACTGATCCTCATCTGTATCTTCCTCGGACTTGACATCTACATCATCAGCTCTAATATCATCTCTAGTATTAGCCGGAGGTCCCTCAAAACTAGCTGGAATATTAGTGCTTGGCATCTCAGGAATCTCTACAGTCCCAAGCAACATTAAGAAATCAGTGGACTTCAGCTCGTCCACATCTTTTTGCAGACCAACAATATTGGCCTTCAAGGCCGTCACAGCATCAGCAGCACCCTGTCTCTGCTCACACTCCTCTATCCTCACTATAACGGCATCCAAGGCCAACTTATGGCCCTTAATAAGCTCTCTATGCTCCCTCATCTCTGCCCGAATCAAGGCCAAGGTAGCAGTAATCGCCCGCTCTATCACCTGAGGCACAACGACACTTACTTAAGAGGCACGCACATCAGTAGATTGGTCAAGATGGCCCATCTTAATCTGGGTGATAGGGGTCGGCAGGAAGTAGTAGTAGGAGTATAAATAGTGGGAGGGGGTGCAGTAGAAGAAATAGGAGTATCAGAAACTGAAGACTAGAGGTACCTGAAGGCCCACCGGCCTGAGGGGGCATAATTGCCTCAAACGGTAAGATATCAATATCAACAATCGAGGACGTATCCACTGGTGTAGCTCTCCTCCTATAGGCCTCATCTCTCAAGTACTAGGCCTCAATGTGTCTGATGTCAGTAAAAGAAGTGGGTGTCACCTCCACAACCATCTTCTCATCTCTCCGAACACAAGCACGTCGACATAGATAATTTATCAAGACAAGGAAAGGCACTGAGGTTTGGCTCTGCTTGGCCCTCATGGCCATCACTTACTTAATGAGCAGCCCCAAGTTCAACCTCTGTCGATCTATAATGGACCCAAGAAAAGTAGAGTCCGGATGGCGGATGATGGACTCATTCTTGGAAGGCATGACGATGTTGTTAATAAACCTGAACCAGTACCGAGCAGCTACATTCAGGTCCTACTTCTCAATTTGTGAACCTGCCTCAATCCATCTTAGCGTAGCATCAGCAAGTAGGGGTGCCAACCAATCCTTCAGATCCCTTAGGATCTGCTTCTTAACTAAATTCGGGTAGTCCTGCATAGTGTCTTGGGAACACCGTAGTACAACATTTACATTCGAGCTGTTGCACTTCACCTACCGGACTCAAACCATCACAACGTTAATCGACTTGAATTCACTTGCCTTCTTCTTGCCTTTCGGCATTAACTCTTTGTATGCCGAATAGAACTCCTGGAGCCAAGTAGGAATGTAAGGGACCCCGGGTCATGGTAAACACCTCAAATTTGTGGAACTTCAGAGTGGTCCGCACTTCCGGATTTCTATCCACCACACCATCAGTGGACAACTTCATTTCGTCTAAAACGGTCCTAAAACCCTCGACCTTTAATCTGTTTAGTGACCGAGGAAGACGACCCTAAAATGGTGGTGCCTGGACCACTGTCTGAGCTGGAGCTAGAGCTGGGTTGGAGGAGTAGGCATCGGAGGCACCAGGATCCTAGATGGATCATTCCAAGACTTGGAACGTCGCTCTGCTCTCCTAGTCTCTAATAACTGATCATCTTCTAGCTTGGAGATAGAGGACTCAGAGATAGAGGCCGGAGAACTATCTTCAAATCTACCTTCATTGTCAGAGGGAGTGAGGTACGTGGAATAAATTCCCTCACTGTCGAAGCTTCCCTCCACAGGTGTCGGCTGAACTGGGCACCTTCCCTTTCCCTTTCCCCCTCTTGGAGGAAGTTTCGTAGTAAGTCCCAGCAAAGCAGCAGTTTCTTAATCTAGAACTATTCCTCAAACCCTCTTCCAGGGTAGTTGATTCCTACTAGCAACTTTGGGTCTAGCCATACCTGCAAAACAATGTTGAAAACATCATATTTAGTTGAGAAAATGTCAGTGTAAGCATTGCAGGAACACTCGCTGAACACATTTGGTTCTTGGCTAGCCGAAAGTTTGAAAACAAAATGATTATAAAATAAGCACAGGTCGGTGATTCCCAGGGCCATTCGGTGAACTAGAAGTAGTTCGCCAAAAAATAAAGAATAAATTCAAGGATTTGGGGCACAGAAAGGCGATCAGAAGGGACTTTCGGTGAGTCGCTGAGTGAACTCAGAGAGCAGAGGCATATCACCGAAATTTACAGAATTCAAACTCAAAATTTAAAGAATTAAAGGGTAATCTAGGGGACGTTAGGCGAAGTGCCAAATGGCGAGCTTGACCACCTTACCGAATAGCCCAACATGCCAGATTTGTATCCCGTACTTCAAAATAAATCCCGTAGCATACGAAAACAAAATTAACCACTCACAACATGCAATTCACTAAAGACCCATTAGACCCAAGCCCACGGGGTACTCAAACTTCCCCCGATTTGGCCAAAATTGGCCAATTGACATCTTTTGCCCTTAAGAATGACGCCAACCACTCAATCATTGGGAAATATTTGACAATTAGCACAATTCGAGGATACTAAGACTTCACCCCGCTAAACCTACAATATTTTCAAAGCAAACCAACAATTTTAACAATAAACGACATGGGAAATTACCATTTCAGGACAATTAATTAAGATTCCAACTAACTACGGGCAATAAAACTACCGTATGATAAACAAAATCACATTAAGCACTGATAAAAACAACAGAACGATAATTGCATTTGATTTCAAGCAATTATAGAGTGGGGTTTGGAAAACCAACCTTTGATTGCCGAAAATTTAAAAGCTAGGTAGCAATGTACTCCAAACATCCACCCCAAGCAAAAGATCCCAAACAAAAGTAAAACTGACTGTACGAGAACAAAAATTTGATAGATTGTGATAGTACAAAAGTTAAAATGTATGAAGCTGGAGGGAGTTTTGAATTTAAAATGGTTTGGCCTTTTAAAACTCTTCAATTCGCGCGCTAGTCGATGACGTAAGTCTTGGTCGCGATCCACTCGGCGATGCACCGAGTTGTAATTTAACCCAACGATTTTTATAAGACCTCTAGAAAGCTAGGTGGTTCTATAGGGGATCTAAATCGGGGTCGCCGACCTGTTCGGCGAGTGGTCAACTGGGATTTTCGCTCGCCTAGTTGCCATTTTCCAAACTTTTCAACCTGCACATTCAATACATGTTATTCAAACAACAGTAATATGAACTGTAAAACTTAGGTTGCCTCCCAAGATGAGCCTTATTTAAAGTCATGGCACGACAATGGTACACTTTCAAGGTTCATTTTTTGGGTTAGCCAAGGTATCACTTGGTAGAACCCTTTTTGGCCTTAGGTTCAAATGAGATCAAATTTGACCCATTTGTATTTCCAATTGTTTGATGGACACTGAGTCAAAGGTGACTTTCTGACTGAGTGTGGAGACGTCTTCTTTCATTTCTTTCAAAACTTTGTCCGACCCTTCTACCTCATTGAGAATGTGTTCAAGCATGTCTTTTGTACATAAATTTTTCGGGTCAGCATTCTGCTTCTTAGGCTTTTGACGTTCATGGGGTGGAACGTATCTTTCCTTGTCAACATCCCTTTCCTTCCAATTAGCACTATTGTCGCGCCATTCTCTATCACGGTCTCTTCAGCCGTCATAACATTCTGTTTACCAACTTAGATTCCCGCCCGGCCTTGGATAGCTCGGACGGAAACCTCTTCCTTGATTTCCAAGAAAATTCACTTCCTCATTATAAAGATCCTCAAAGTGTGCCTCCTCGGGTTTTGCTACACCAACATCAACAATATTTACACTCTTCAACCCACTACCCATCACAGTTTTTGACAAGATATCCAGTTGGGTCATCATTTTGGCCATATTTTGGTCTCTCTCTTGATCCTTCTCGATCTGCTCTTTTGTCATTATAAAAGTTAGAGGAGACACTTGGTCCTCTCGAGTGTACCATGCTCTCTTAATTTTGGCATTGATGTGTCGTGAAATATTGGCACATTTGATGCTCAAAACTAAGGATTGATAGTAGAACTAAGTGTATTTAAATAAGATTTGATGTGCTTGTTGAATGTCTATAAAAGTTTACACTTGCGCGGAAAAAGTGAAAAAGAGGCGCAAAATGAATATATTGAAGGGTACACCACGGAGCCCATCACGGGTCATAGTTATCAAGACGAGCCGCCCTGAAGCTCGTGAAGTGGATGTAGTGAACCTAGAATTTGTGTTGTTGAAGATCAAAGTCTAAGTAAAGACCACAAAGCCATTGACGAATTGTATAAAAGCCTGTGGTTGATGTCCAGTGTGATGGCCTTGATAAGAAAAAGTTTTGTAGTGGTAAGTAAGGACCACGGAGGCCCTGAAGGATAATGATCCTCATGACGAGCCATGATGCTACTCGTAGAGTTGCACCAGCGAGAAGACCTTGAGGAGTTGAAATGTGATTTAGCCAAGTAAATACTGATAAACTCTAAACCACACCTTATCCAATACTAGGTGTGGGCGATCGTAATCTAGTATACAACCCAACGAAGAGTTGGGGTCGAACTCACAAGGAGCGGTACAAGTTCCAATTTAGTTAGGAAGTTATGAATGTAATCTAATTGGTTGTAGGAATAGAAATTATCAAAAGCATTTAGTTAAATTGAAAGGGGTGACAACAAATATCAGATGGGGGGATTGGATTGTCAATAAACAACTAAAACAAATTCGAAAGCAGGGGTTTCAACATGATTAAGATGAATTCTTGGGATGTAATAGATTATAGTCTAATTATGCTATATGGGTAATTGAAATTTAATAATAATTTGCTAATTACTCTGGGTAGGCTAGAGTTTAAGTGCAGTAGTTTTCTCTCGAACAACTATTAGGGTTCAGGCGAGTTCTCTCAAACCTCGACAAGGTTAACTCTACAAAATAGCCCAAAACCTTAATTTATCTACTCTCTCGAGCTAGATAGGTAGGAGTGAGTTAAGATTCACTCTCTATAGCTGAACCCATAACAACCCACACACTACAATCATCAATCAATAACCTTGGTTTAGAACCTCTCTCTCGAGTATGCTTAAAACACTATGCTAGAATTGTATTTGCAACTACAATTCATGAATTACTACTCAGATATCAATAAAACCCACATTAAAACATTATTTAAATCATTAATAAACAATACCCATAAGCTAATTTGACAAATAAGCACATGATCACACCCCACGAATTGAGGCTTTACCTAGACATCATAAAAAGAGAGAAACAATTACCAACTATATTAGCCATGAGCTGGGTAAAAGCTTCCAAGTCTTTACAATGGTCCAAAATGAATAAATTCCAAAAGCCCACTTGCAAATCCTCAAATTTAACCTTCAAAAGCTTCAAAGTCTACAATGGAAACTTAAAAACTCAGAGAAAAACTCAAAAACTCAAACTCAAGGAATCAGAACTCTAGGAACTTCATTTAAAATTTCAATTTATATTTCCCACTTTTCGGCTCGAAAGGCCATTGGACGAAGTAAGTCGCACCTCGCCAAACTAGTTGGTTTTCCACCCTTTGCTTCAAACCATTGCCGGTTTGCATTGGCCATTTTTCTTTAGGGTTCTGTGACTTTAGGTGATCAATGTTGGTATCACAGAGTAATTCGGTGATCCACCAACTGCCCATTTATGTCGCCTAGTCGGTTCCTCCCCAGGGATGGCGTGCTGGAACTTTGGGCGAGCTAAAGAGCCACTCGACGGTTCGCTGATTGGTCTTGCTGATCACCATGATCGCTTTTCTTCACTTCTTCATCTCTTTGCTCCTTTTTTCCCGGTAGTGTCCTTGCCTTGCTCCTTAGCATTCACAACTGCAAATCGACACTTTAACATCAGTTAACAACATAAATTAGGCGTTTGAGGACACTTAAACTATCAAAATAAAGCCCTAAATGAGTCGAACTCTCAGACTCATCAGCACCCGCAACATAAACATTTCTTTGTCCTCAAGTAAAAGATCATTGAGTTCAGCAAGGATGTCTACAAACAGTGTGGCTTAAGATTCAACATAAATGCACACAAAAAGTTTCAAACTACACATACAATGCTCAATTGTGCACTCAAAGATTGAAATTGTAACTCACCATTATAAAGTGTACTCAAGCTCACAATGGTTGCTTTAAATGCAAGTTCAAGATCAACAAAGGTATTCAAATGCCCTCACAACAAAGATGATTCCATATTCACACAAAATTTCTCAAAAATTTAAGGTCCCAGAATCACATACAACTCTCACACTCAAAGAGATGAACACATGCAAGACTCCACCCATAGGCTTGCCCTAATTTTCCAATCAACATTTGTTTCAGCTCAGTCAAGATCACAAAGGTCTTTTTAAGGCTTGTAATGGGCTGAGTGTAAAGATATAGTTATTTAGGCTTAGTGGCTTCTACCTTCTTGAAGTATGGCCTGAAAATCACTTTTTTCACCTTTTTTTTCACATTCAAACATGTTCATAATCCACCCCATTATTAAACTAAACATGAATCACTGGATACCGCATTTCTTTTACTATTTTCACACAATTTATTACACAACTTTTTCTCTTTTTCAACCTTTTTTTTTTTTTTTCTTTTTTTTACATGGTGGGGTTTCATCTTTTTTCAAAACATCCACAAAGGGGGATTTTCACAATGCTTGATTTTCCTTCTTTTTCACCACACCCCCAACTTAGGATTTTGGCCTAAGTTGGCTATTCAAACAAAGCAATACTTTACGAAGGTTATGGGTTATGGGATAAAGAGTTCAAAGTTGTTTAATTTTATTCCAAAGAAAAGGATAGGCTCAAAAGGTGCCAAGCAACGTTCACACTTCTCATAAGGTTGGCCACAAAGAGGTATATTGCCAAATTGGTTCACTCTTCAAAACGTTTTCCTAAGATCATTGCAATTGCTTGCTTCATTCAATCAATCGGACCAACGGGGAGAATTCTAGGTGTCATCAAGCACAATGTTCAAGACAACCTCCCCACACAAGGCATTGATACAATTATCAAACAAGACTTCACACTTCCTAGCTACGTGCAATGTTCATCACAAGAGACTTAATCGACAATTGGCTAGTCACAACGAGATGCTTAAGTTCACATATCGCCTATGTAACTTAGTTTGCCTCATCGTAGTCACATATTCATTCTGTTAAATTAAGAGCACTACTCAAGTCATCGGTATTGACCACAACCGACACTCAAATTTGCTTGAGAACTGCCACAATCATACAGAAAAAAGATGGCAAAATTTTTTAACTTGGTTCAAAAAACATTTCAACACCATTTTCATATTTTAAAAAATGGCCCACTTTTTATCAACAACCATAATCCAACAATCAAGATATATATAAACCAATAAGCTCCAATATTCACAAAAACACAATCAAAATCAACCCAATATTCACAAAGCAGTCCAAAAGCGATAGGTATGGGAATACCTCACCCCACCAACAAAATACGCAATCATCCTCAAATGCAACTAAAATAAAGACAGTCTAAAAAGTGAACACAAAATGAGGCAAAGAAAATTATCCTGCCAGGCTAGGCCGTGGGTGAAGTCTGCATATTCACAGCTCCCTTTGTCTGGGCATCAGTGTGTGGTATCTCAACATCTTTGGCTCCATTGGAGCCCATAATAGAAGCATCCCTCAAAGAGGCCGGCACAGATGTATGCACCATGGCTCCCTCTAGGTCCGCCAAGTCATCATAGATAGTCTCATCAGTAAAACCTAGTTGCTCCTCATGTGTCTCAAACTAGGACTCAGCAGCAGCATCATCTTCTCTAGTCTCATCTCCGATAGTAGTCGGAGGCACCTCAGAAGAAGCTGGAATACCTACACTCGGCATGTCAGGAATCTCCCTAGTCCCAAATAGCATAGTCAAATCAGTGGACTTCAGCTGGTCCATATCTTTCCTCAACCCCGTAATTCGACCTTCAAGGCTGTCACCTCATCTGTAGCACCTCGACTATGCTCACAAGGTGTGACTCTAACACTAAGGCCATCTAGTGCCAACTAGATCTCCATTTCGCCGAACCACTTTGGTAAGCTAGGTCGGGCTCGCAGAAAGTTACAGTGCAAAGAAAGCTCAAAATTTAAAATTGGTCGGTGATGTCTAGGGTCATTCGGCAGATCGCGGACACCATTTGGTGAACTAGAGATTGCTCACCCAATGTTACAAAACCATTTGAAGAAATAGGGGCGCAAAAGGGCAATAAAGAAGCACTTTCGGTGAATCGGCAGGTGAACTCAGCGAGCTCAGGCATATCACCGAAAGTTACAGAACATAAACTCACAATTAACGGAATGAAAGGGAGATCTAGGGGACGTTTGGCGAGCCGCCAAACCCTTCGCCGAGCTCGACTCAACTTGCCAAATGGCCTAGCATGCCAATTTTTCACCCTGTACTTCAAAATTAAGCCCGCTGCCCATGACATCAAAATCAAACACTTACATTATGAAATTAAAGCAAGACCCATACTACCCATGCCCTTGGTGTACTCAGACTTTCCCCAATTTGCTTAATATTGGCCAATTGACGTCTTTTGCCTTTAATAATGACATCAATAGATCTATCATTGAGGAAAATTCAACAATTAGCATAATTCAGGGTTACTTAGACTTCACCCCGCTAGACTCATGACATTTATAACACAACCCATCAATTTAAACTCAATTTCAACAAGTAACCACACGAGAAATTATCATTTAAGGCCAATTAATTACGAATTCATCCAAGATTAGGCAAACAAACTACAACACGAAGACAAAAATGACATTAGAGCATATATAAACAACAAAGTATCAAAAGCATTTGATTTCAACAAACAATTTAAGTTCGGAATTCGTAAAACCAACATGTATGCTGAAAAAGATTTGAAATGCTAGTAAGTAAAGTAATTCCAAAATCCATCCCGAACAAAGATTCCAAACGAAACGAGAGTAAAAAAAATGCAAGAATACGAAGAGTTTGCCCATTTTAAAGGTGAGAAAGTGAAGTATTTTTAAATTTGAAATTGTTTGCCCCTTTTAAAACCTTTCAGTTCGCGCGCCAGTCGGCGAGGTAAGTTGAGTCCGTCGACCCACTCGGCGATGTGCTGAGTGGTATTTTGTCTTGTCAATATTTACAGAACTCCCAGTAATTTTGGGGTTCAAATGGTGGGCAAAGTCGGGCTCGCCGACCTGTTTTGTGAGTCGCCGACTAAGCTTTTGACTCGCTAAGTTTTACAAAATTCTCTATCAATCTGAGTGGTTGAACCGGCAGTCCAAATCATGCAGGCCGACTTATTCAGGTTGTCAGCGATTGGACTTTTAGCTCACTTACTACTCCTTTTCCAACACTTTCAACTTTTCAACCTGCAAAATCAACACCCGTTATTCAAAAGCAACATTTAAAAGCATAAAAAACATGGGTTCCCTCCCAAGAAGCTCCTTATTTAACGTCGTGGCATGACAAAAATACCAATTCAAACATTATTTTTGCGGTTGGCCGTTGTGTCACTAGTCAACCCTCCTTTTGGCCTTGGATTTAAATGAGTGGAGATTTGACCCATTTGTATCTCCAACTGTTTAATAGAAACTGAGTGAGAAGTCACCATTTGATTGAGATATGACACATCCTCCTTCATCTCTGTCAACATTTTGTCCGACCCTTCTACCTTATTGAGAATGCGTGCAAGCATATTTTTCGTACGGAAGTTCTCCGGGCCAGTTCTTTGCTCTTTAGGCTTTTGGCGTTCATGAGGTGGGACGTATCTTTCCTTTTTACCATCCCTTTCCTTCCAAGTAGCATTATGGTCACACCATTCTCTGTCATGGTCTCTTCATCCATTATCTCTATCTCAACTCGAATTTCCACACGGCCTTGGATAGTTTGGACAGAAGCCTCCTCCTTGATTTGCAAGGAAGTTCACTTCCTCATTATACATCACTTCAAAGTGCGCTTCATCGAGGTTCGCTCCACCAATAGCCACAACATTTACACTCTTCGACCCTCTACCCATCACATTTTTCGACAAGATATCCAGCTGGGTCATCATTTTGGCCATGTTTTGGTTTCTCTCCTGGTCCTTCTCGATCTGCTCCTTTGTCATTCTAAATGTGAGAGGAGACACTTGGTTCTCACGAGTGTACCATGCTCTATTGATCTTGGTCATGCCACCAAGGAGTTGAGACGCTACCTCATAAGGTTGTTACATTTTACCTTTGAGAACAAGTTGATTAGCAACACATTTGTTCACCGTGTCAAGACTCCTATAGAAGTATTGTATCAATATGTGGTTTGGCAGTCCATGGATCGGACATTGAAGTACCAACTTTTGAAATCTCATCCACGTCTCGTGGATAAGTTCACCTTCCAAGCGTTTGAAAACATGGATAGTATCTCTTAGCGTCATCATCTTTGACTGGGGAAATAATCTCACATAGAACGTTGCGGTAAGTTCATCCCATGTGTTGATGGAGTTCCTCGATAGATCAACTAACCATTTGGTAGCTCACCCATCAAAGAGAATGGGAACAACCGGAGACGAACTGATTCTTGAGAGATATTCTTGAATGAAAATGGACCACATACATCCACAAAGTTCCTAATATGCTCATGGGGATCCTCATGGGCTAGCCCTACATATAGTCCTTTCATTTGCAAGAGTTATAGCATTGGGCTAGTGACATGGAAGGCAACTTTCTCCTCAACAAGAGGTAAACGTATTACACCAACACCACCTAATTGAATTGGGTCATTAACATCATTCAGATTTCCAATATCATCTTGGTGGCCAACTTGGCTACCATTACTCCCGTTCATGCTCATTTCTTCCTCTGTTCAAACAAGCCAACACAAACACAAAACAAAGTAAGTTGATTCAACTACAACACAAGAAGATTACAATTAAAACTTCAATAATAGAATTATAAACACCACTCTCCAGCAGTGGGGCCATTTTTGATAAATGCTCAGAGTTGGGGTCGAACCCATAGGGAGCGGTACAAGTTTGAATTCTGTTGCGAATTTATGAATGTAATATCATTAGTGGTAGGAATATGAATAATCGAAAACATTTAAATAAATTGAAAGGGGTGAGAAAATTTTTTAGATGGGGGGATTGGTTTGTCAATTAACAACTAAAACATATATGAAAAGAGGGGTTACAACAAGATTAAGAGGAATTCTCGGGATGTGATCGATTATAGGCTAATTATGCTATATAGGTAATTGAAATTTAATAATAATTTGTTGAATCAATGTGGGTAGGCTAGACTATAAGTGCAATAGTTTTCTCTCGAACAACTATTACGATTCAGGAGAGTTCTGTCAGACCTCGATAGGCTTAACTGTAACATTCCGGAAAACTAGTAGACTGAATTAGAGCGTAATGTAAAGCTAGTAGACTGAATTAGAGCCTAATGTAAAACTAGTAGACTAAACTAAAGCCTAACATAAGGGTTAGAGTCGTAAATAATGACTGGTACTCAAAATATATGTTTTTGGGTTTAAACATCAAAGTAAGACTCCCCAAGGACCAACCAAGGGTCCTTGAGGAGGACCCTAAAACAAGGCCCCAAAATAGCCCCCCCACGAGAGGGGACCTATGGGATCTTGGTGGACCCATACCCCATAGGTGGGGGTCGTGGGTCAAGGCCCCAGAAAATGGGTTGCAGACCCCAACCCAAGGTTCACCAGCACGCTATGTGGGTCCATCCACGGACCGTAGGTGGGTGGCCATGGGTGGTCACTGAAACTGCCATTTAACAAATAGAATTAGGGGTCTTTAGGGTTTTCCATTTTAATTGATTATTAAGTAATGTTGTTTTAGCCTATTTTGAAACACCTATATAAGTAATTTTGACACCTAAATTAACTCATCTAAATCATAATTTCTAAATCCCTAAATCAAAACCAAAACTCTCTCTAAAATATTCTCTCTAGGACTCCAAGGAGGGAGAAGAAGAAAAAGAAGAAGAAAACTGAATCTAGGGTTGAAGAACCCATCTTTTCTACTCAAATTTGTGGGGATTCTTCATCAAGGTATGGTATTCCTTCATCTATGGATATTCTCCATCCATAGAGTCCCTCCAAACTCAATTTCAAAACTTGTAATTTCCCCAAAAGCTAGGATTTTACTCCAACTCATGGATTCACTTCAAAAATGATTCTAATGAATTATAATGATCAAATTGAAGATTTATTACTGTTTTTATGATGAATTACCCAAGAATCTATGAATTCCCCTATTTTCCCAATTTGGATCTTAAAGTGTGGGTATTGATTGATGCAAGTAGAATATGATAGAATTATGCATCTAGTAATTGAACTACTTGAATTATGTTATCATCCATGTCCAATGTAGTAATTATTGATGTGTATATGAATTTTGATCTATGGTCCTTAAAGGGAAAAATATGAGAATTAAGCATGACTATGAGATTTATGAATTATATGCTTTATGAACACTTTGAGAGTAAAGTGAATATGATTATGATCTAGTTTTTTTTGTATTGGAATGTTATCCTCATGAGACTACTTATGTATGATTATGATATAATGTGAAGGGTTTCTCACAATATGATGATTCTAGGGTTGAAAGGCTATTCTCACCTATTGAATCCATGAGATATAGTATGAATTACATTGGATTGAGTGTCAAAACATTATTCCATGAATATGAACATAATTCAAGACTTAAATATGTAACCTAGGAGAATTAATGCTTAGCACCGAGTGGATATGATTATGAAATGGAAGCTTATACGATAGTTAAGTCCGGCTTCCCAATGGGTTCCTTTTACTATAGTTAAGTCTGGGTTCCCAAAGTATGTTTATCATGAGATGGAAACCTTCTACCTTAGTTGAGTTCGGGTTTCTAGAAGAAATCTCCATATCCCATAACTATGTGCCCGCATAGGTCTTTGGCTATTGGATCCACCAAAGCTAAGAGTATGGTTCTACCTTAGGCAATTAGGACAACCCCTTTTCGGTGTGGGGTAGACACCGGATTCCATGTTAGCTCACATGGTCTATGTCGGTTAAAGCATATTCCCACTAGTGCATTAATATGACCAAGAATATGAAACATGAAATATGGTCACCTAAGAAGCTTTACTTAGTATGGATGGGATTATGGGATCTCACTTATGCATTGCACTAAGTATGATTTAAGGGTATCTATGATATGTTTCTTTTATGTTATGATGGTCTATATGTTGAATATGCTTATGACTTAGGCTTTTACACTAATCTTCATGATGAATGTTAAACTTGACAAACTGCATGATTTTCAACTAAAATGTCCTTTTTAGCACGTCTCCATGATTTTGTGCATGGCTATCATACTTATTGTATTTTTTTACTAACCCATATTTTTCTACATTTTCCACAAGTGTAGGGTCCGGTGTTTGATCTGATCTTCATTTAATACAAGCTTGGATTTGACTATTCTCCTTGCTTGTGGAGAGTCTTCATGGTTCGAGGACAGAGCATATCTTTGTAGTTTCTTTCTTTATTGTATTTGACTTTCTGATTATGTTGTAAGGGTTGTGACCCTATTTGATTCCAATATTGTAGTAGAGGGCTAATTGAGACAAGTTTAGACTTCTGCTTTCCTCTATGAAACTTTTGGACTTGAAAATGCGTTTTACTCTTTGTTGTTCTTTACCTATGTTATGATATACTAAGTGACTTACATGGTGCCTTTAGGGGTATTATGTGCCTTGTTAGGTCTAGGGGGTACCCTTGGGTGGTGACAAACTTGGTAATCAAAGCAAAAGTTTTAAAATGATTCTAGGATGATGTCTGATAAGCCACGTCTACTAGAGTCTTGTTCATGAGTGTGAAGAATGCCACATTTATGAATGAGAGGCTATAAGATGTTTAGGAAATTTCACTTATTTTATTTCTCTTAAGTCATGCGATAAAGTTTTAACTCTATAAGGTCTTTCTTCTAATCCTTCTCTTGTGTCTTCAGGAAATGAATACACGAAAGGCTAATGCTAGAAGGATGGAAGAGGAGAATGTGAATCAAAAAGCTCATCCCTAAGCTCCTCAAGCTCCAGTTGATTCTTCGGCTATTCTTTGGCGGCTCAAGCCAATAGAGATATGGTAGCTCCGGTCAATCCTAATGTGAATTCAGCTTCTTCTATAGTTATGGATTTTGCTAGATTGAACCCTCCCGAGTTCCATGCCTTCAAAGTGGGAGAGGATTCTCAAGAATTTGTGGAAGAGGTTTACAAGATGCTTGACATTATCGGGGTTACTTCGGTAGAGAAAGCAGAGTTAGTCGTTTACCAATTAAAGAGTATTATTCAAGTATGGTATACTCAATGGAAGAACCATAGGCCGATAGGAGCGGGCTCGGTTGAGTGGGAAATATTCAAATCAGCATTTGACAAGGTCAACCAAGGTTTAGGCAAAGGTTCTCCAACCCTAAACCTCATGGAGGTAATAGTGGTGGTTCTTATGTTGCTAGGCCTAATTGTGCAAAATATGGTAAAAAACATGATGGTAAGTGCTTAGTTGACTCAGACGGTTGCTATGGTTGTGGAAAGAGTGGCCATAAGATGAGAGATTGTCCAATGCTAAAGGTTAAGGGGAGAGAGGATAACCAATCTCCTCCGAGAGGTTCAAACTCTAATTCCCAAAAGCAAAACCTCTTTTATGCTCTTTAATCCAGAGGTGACGAAGAGAGCTCCATGGATGTAGTGACCAGTATGTTGAAAGTATTTTCTATTGATGTATACACTTTGTTAGATCTCGGTACTACTTTGTCCTTTGTGACACCTTTAGTGGCCATGAAGTTTGAAATACTCCCCGAAGTGTAGTAGAGCCTCTTTTGGTTTCTACCCCGGTTAGTGATTCGGTAGTGGCTAAGAGGGTTTATAGAAGTTGTCCAATTTCCTTGTCTCATAGATTTACTTTGTTGGATTTAGTGGAGCTAGACATATTAGACTTTGATGTGATTTTGGGTATGGAATTGTTGCATGCATGTTATGTGATGAGTCCGAGATTTGGACTCATTTCGGGCATTATTAATAATGATTTAGTGTCCTCAAATACTTATTTTGTGCCAATAACTAATGTAAAACCTTTGATTTCCAGGAATAGGGATCGAGGAACAAAGCAAGGACACCAATTCGCAAAAAGGAACAAAGTGAGCTGAAAGAACGAAGAAATGCAAGCCTGGTGATCGCCAAGTTCACATGGTGAGTCACCGAATGGACATTTGACCGCCTAAAGTTACAGTGTGCCAAGCCCTGAAGGAAAGAACCAAGTCAGCGAGAGAAATGAGCAATCGGCGAATCACCGAGTGGTTCCGCGATGTAGCTTTTGATCACCCAAATTACAGACCTTGAGGATGCGGAAGGCCAAGGAAAAATGGTGATGGAATTGACCAAAGGGTGGATCACCGAGTGGATTGGCGAGCCCTACTTACTGCGCTGAATTGCTCTTCGCAACATATTTTTGGCGACTACAAATACATCTTTGAACATTTAGTTTAGTATGAATCTGAGGAGAACATTTTTTCATTAGAACTAATTTTCATTTTACGAATTGTAACTATTCTGAGTATTGAGACAAGTTTTCCTTAGCTTTGAAGAATTGAAGTTTTTCACGTTTGAGAAATTGGAAGTGGGTCTTTGAGATTCTTCAATTTGGACCTTTGTAAAGACGAAATCAATCTACCCTAGTTGATGGAAACTCAAATTGGTAACGATTTTTGTCTTTTAATGATGTCTAGCTAAAACCCCAATTCTTAGGTGTGATTATGCAATATTGGGATGATTTTGTTTATGGATATTGCTAATTGTTAGTTTAAATGTGTGTAGAAGTGTTTTCAACCATTAATTGTGGCTTAATTTAAGAACTGTAGTGGCAAATGCAGTTCTACCCTTGTGTTTTTGGCCTGCTCGAGAGAGAGGTTTTAAAAACTAAGATTATTGATTGATGGTATGTGGGTATTAGGGTGTCATGGGTTCAGCTCGAAAGGGTGAATCCTAAACCCTTTTCCATACATTCAGCTCGAGAGAGTGAATGGACTAAAGCATAGGTTGTTCTTTTTTTGCATGCTTGTTGATGTTCGAGAGAAATCAACTTGATTCGGGGTAAGTTGTTCGAGAGAAAGTTTACCTCTTGTATAGTCTAGCTTACTCACCAATACTTAACTATTTTCTAATAGTTGTAACTGGGGGGGGGGGGGGGGGGG